>JBCFYV010011164.1:26217201-26271550 GCA_039000515.1 Timema cristinae
CCGCGTTTCAATACCTGCTCGGGTAATATTACATGAGGGGTTTGAATGCACTTATTGGGAATTGCACCAGAAACGTGAACATTGATTGTAATAAATACTAAGAAAGTGGAGGCAATGGGAACTGATGTTTGTGATTATCATGTTAGCTGTCACGAGGAGAAACGAGATGAGGAGTGAAGATATCTGGAAAAGAGTGGGGTACAGTGAATACATGAGATAGTAGAGGAAGTAAAACTTAGATGGTTTGGGCATGTAATGAGGATGGAAAAAGAGAGGATGCCAAAAAAATTTTGGAAATGAAGTATGCAGAAGCTGATATACACTTTAGTCCCAATAGGCACGGGCATAGGGGAGGCATATTTCAAATTACATTTTTATTTTTATTATAATATTTGATTTTAATAATTACGTTTAAAAATTATTGACTAGCATTATTGAAATAGTTTAAGTTAAAATTAGAATGACAATATTTTTTTTTCAAAATAACTATAATTTTCAATCGCTTTGTAACTAACGTAAGTCTCCCCTTCATATTATTAACTCAAGCTATTGCAGGGCATGTACTTAATGTGAATTTTAATTTAAAATGTTCCTTGGAAATATTTGTATAAACTATGCATGAAAACAAACCACTATTTTACTAATAATTGGGTGTTTGGCTAGTTTCCGACAAGTGCAATTTCGGATTTCATGTCAAGTCTGTTCCTTATTGTTTTTATCTGTTTTTTTAAATTTGTTATAACAGGAGGTAGCGGGATATTTGTCCATGACCCCGACACTTTATTGGTACAGCCATGGATTTCTAAAGTTTCTGATGTTTCTCAGAAGGATGGCATGTTACATAGCGTCCATACCAAATTTCCTCTTTGTTGTTTTGATATTGGTTAGAAGTATAAACTAAAAGTGTAATATAAAAATTATTAATTTTTTAATATCAGTCAGCAACGTCTTGTATAAGAATGTTGATGTGGTTTGTAACTAATAGAATGCTGAGTAATATTCAAGAACACATATTCTGATGCTTCTAGAATTGAAAAGTCTCAGCACAATAAATCACGTCATAGCATGATTTTGACATAACCCAAAAGTACGGATTGTCAAGTTTCTCGAAATATACCTTAAAGAAAAGGCATTAGAATACGAAAAACCAAATAAAACCCCACTTCAGTGGCTGCATGGTGTAAGGCGTCAATCTCCAATAGACTAGACTGATGATGACGGAGAAATTGGAGCTTGACCCCACTCGGGTGTATTGAGGGTGAATTTTCACTCTCCCTCCATGCAAATGTGAGTGAACTTCCTATAAATTCATCCTTCTTCATACTTAACTCATTAGAGCGATGTTTTACATCATTTTTCAGCTAACACCCCTCCTTAGAAGATCATACAATTTCCCACGCCCCCCTCCCACCTTTAGTTTTTGATCTATTAAAAAATCTTTCTATTAATTTATTTTATTATAAACAAGAGTAAATGTAACACTGGTAGAATAAAGGTTTAAAAAATTACTAAAGATTATCGTGATGTTTGGCACTGTATTGTTTTCATCAGTTCTTGAATATTGGGTTTATGTTTGACAGAGTACTGTCGTTATTGAATAGGATTATGTGAAGTCCACTTTTTCAATTTAAAATAAGGTTGACTAGAATAATATGAGATAATCCCAAAGCCGAATCAAAGTTCGAAAATTTATAAAAAGGTTTCTGTTGGATAAAAAAATTATACTTTGCATAACCATGTAAATTCAGATATAAAATATAATTTAAAAAATTATATATTCCAAACGCGATTGAAATATTTCGTCTTAAAATTATATATTAAGTTATTATCACAAAATGTAATAAAATCATTTCAGATGGTTTTACACTTACACTAATTTGTAATGTAAATAAGAGCATAAAATTTAAAAAAAAACTGAAATTTGTGTGGCTTAACATGAAGTCGAAGTTTTTGACTTTCCTCTTAATTGAATGTTTATAATATTGATGTAAATGAGCACTCCAGCATTTTTTTTTCCTTGTGCAAGGTCTCCTTTGTTCTACAAACTTTGGGAACCTTTGTCTTTGGGGGGAGGGTTGAGAGGAGAATTGTTTGACGGATGACGGATCCAAGGCTTGCGAGCTTGAAAATAAACACTGGCATGAACACTTTTAGCTGGTCACCAAATTCAGTACAACTGGTAGGCAGTGTTGCCAATACAGCAGGACATAACTATCTTAATTACTCGGGAAAAGTGATTTAAATAAAAAAATATCTTCATTTTTTATGATTTTAAATTTGATTTTAAACTATTCCAACACTTCAACCCCCAAAGTTCTTCATGCCCCCACAGGTTGAAAGCCACTGCATTAGAGTAATTGGTATATATACGTGTAATCCGAACGGGTAGTAAAACGCGGTGCTAAAACACAAAATTTAGCATCACGATGTTTCTTTAGATATGAAGCTAGGACCCGTGTCAATCGGTATCACAGTTTCATGAACACGAACCTTGGGACTCCCGAGTCAATCTCATAGTATTGTGTGCACACCAAGTATCTGCTCTCTTGTAAAGTATAAACGGTCACTATAATTTCGAATAAAGCTTTAACGGTAAGCTAAACCAATGTAACGTTCAAATCAAAAAAGTACCACAAAGTTTTGTAAACATTCACTTAGTGGGAGATTGAGAAATGTCTCTTGCTTAACTACTTGGTGATTTCTAAGTTATTTTGTGAAGCGGGCTGCATCTTAACTTAACTCAGTGAAGCACTATAAGCACTATAACGCCACTTTACGGAATTGAAAGACAGGGAAGGAAATGAGCAGTTTAACTTGTGATGCCTCTAGTATAACTGTTGATAGCACTTACCAGCTTCCACTGACGAGTATATACACTCACTATACTATCACCGCTTGAACAGCTTGACTTACATTTAAAAAATATTTTATTTTTCTTGATTCTTATTCTAGATAAACATACGTTTCCAAGAACCGTTTTAATCTACATCCTGACAAAAAGCTTCATATACTATAGGCTATTTTTGTGAACAAACCAAAAGCCTAAGTTGTTGAAGATTTATATAAAATGCGTTTACAAAATTAATACTATTTCAAGAACAAAAAAATAATGTTGTGACAACTTAAGACTATATTTAGAATTATTTAAGAATTGATGTTGTTTGTAACAATGTTATAAAATATTTAAAACCCTCCTAAAAAATTGTAAATACATCAACATGGTAAAGCTTATCTTTACTTGCCGTGACGTCACAACGTGTTTAAATTTCTTCTCCTAGTCTTATTTGTATAAATAGAAGATATTTTGAAGGCGAGAGACTTAGTGACGTAACTGACGTGTACTCGCCAAAGATTGAGTCTTGTTTCCCAGGAGATGATGTCGTGCCCCTCGAGGGAAGACGGCAGCTACTTCTGGTAATTATTGTCAGTTTGTCTGGATGCCAGTGGCAGGAAGAGTAGGTTCGGCGTGCGGCCGCTCACCCGCTCTTTACCTCATTTCCTTATACCAGATTGTTTATTCCTCTGTCGTCAACCCCTGGGAGACGTGAGGTCAGATTAGATGACACCAAGAGGTACAGTGCTGTCCACGTTAACTGCAGCGGCGACCATTGGGCCTTGGATCAGCGGGTTGGACATCGACGACCGAGTGGAGTGTCAATGAATTTAGCTCAGTAAGGTTGATTTTATGGTTGCATTTAGTTACCTGGCAGTAAAGTTTTCTATTAATGTTCTTCATGGATCAACATTATATTTAGTTACTGTAATGTTTAACTTTTTTAGCACCGCGTCTTACTACCCGTTGTGGCTACACGCTTGTGTACTAATTACGCTAGGGGATTATTGAGGTTATATTTAGAGGAAGTGTACCCACATTTGCGGGAAGATAGAGAGGGGAAAACAATTTAAGAAAAATCACCCTCAGAACACACGACCAAGATTCTAACCTCGATCTCTCCCAGTAGTTTATTTTACTGCAAGAGTAGCGCGTTAGACCATGCAACCAAGTGGGTCTCGTATTACTACCCGTTTGGGTTTTACTCATACGTACTAATTACGCTAATGTGCAAGGGATGAGTAAATTTGAGTTTGTAGAAAGTGTGCTCACATTTTCGCGAAGTGGGAGTGGAAAGTAGTTTAGGAGAAACCACCCTCAGTACACCTGACCTTCCCCGACCTCTTTATCACCAGTAAACCAGACCAACGCCTTTTTCTGTGTGTAATCGTCTTATGTGTGTTACGTTAGTTTAGGTAAACCAAAAAAACATCTATGGCCTTTCAAAGTCCAACCAGTTGGAATCTTTGAAAAGGATGTTTCAAATTACATGATAATAAAATCTAAGGCTTCGTTAATATATATTGCAACGTCATCTCAATGGCACCACAAACTGGCTAAGGGATTTAATTTGATTTATTTTGCTCTTGTATATTAAAAAAAAAAGGTTATAGTTAACCTAAATTTTGCAGTTAAGTATTAAAGTTGATTAGAAATTATTTGATGATGGGAAATAAATTATTTGGTAGATAAAATGTACTTCAAATAAACATCTAGCTTCACACTATCTTGTACCAAATGAAGACTGAATTTTTTTGGGTGACCTGGTGGTCTAGGGGTAAGGTGTCAGACTTCTGTGCTGGCGGCCGGGGTTCAATCCTCGGTCCCGGCACAGATTTATCTGATTGCCAAACCCTTCCTTCACCTCTGACAAGACGTGTATAAATCACAACTTGTGAATGTTTGGTATGCCAGGCCTCCAACGTGGTTCGGATCCCACGTTAAACTGTAGGTCCTCTATTTCATCTTACAACCACCCTACCATTACACATTAACGTAAGTGCGTATAAACTGAACGGGTAGTAAGACGTGGCAATAATAATAATAAGACTTAATTTTCAACTCGATAAGACTCGAAACAAAGTTGTTAAAAGAAAGTTCACCACCGTTTGATACAACATATTTACATTAGCTACACAAGTTGGCATCTGTAAATTGCTCAGAAAAAGACCAGGAGATGTCTATTGTCTTGCATTGGGTTGAGTTTGAAGTTATTTGCCATACTATGATAATTATCAATTTAATAAATTGTATAGCAACAATTTCTTCCAACTCTTTCTATGATAAGGTTTTACTTAAACTACATCGAGGATTTTAAATTAAGAATTTATAAAATTAAATTCAAATTAAAATCTAATTAAAACGATACAAAATTAATAATTGGTCATGAGTTGTACCGAGTCAACTTTTCTGCTTGTCAAAATAACAGTATTTGTAGAAAGTCTCAGCGAAAATTCAGATGTTTTGTGTTTTTGTGGAAATCTTCAGTACAAGGCCATGTTTAGGGACTTAAATAATATGTATCAAAAACCTTTTTATAATAATGAACATACATTCAACGAATAACATAAATGATGTATAGATGTTCAAAAATAGCTTGATAGTTCATTCTGAATTTTTTATATAATTATATTTTATTGATTCACTTGAGAAGTAGGGGGCGTGATTTGAATCCCTGTCTCTCAGATGATAGCGTTTAATTGATATCTTTATAAATTTAAATAGAGAAACATATAAAATAAAATGTTACTATACTCTATACAAACTTTTTTCTCTTTTATCTTAAGATAGATACATTTACTAAAAACCCGTAAGATTGGCGGAACTAAATAGGCCTAATATACATTGTTGCAGAACCATTCCACCAAATAATATAAATTAAATCATATATACGGTTACAGAGACATTGAGGAAAGAAGAATATCTCTGCCCAACAAAGAGCATAGCAATCAATTTCAATTAAAATAAATTCAAATAAAATATTAATAGTAGGCCTACTACAACTTTACAGTGAAAAGTTATTTCGTATCCGAAATATTTTGCGAGAACATAATCAAAATTTGAGACTTATGGACATGTAAAATACCCTTAAAGCTAATTCATGGGTAAACGTGAGCTGCCAATTTTCTTAAATGTTAGACAACGACTGGATACAAACAAAGATTAATCAAAATCGTTAAAGATGATTTCAAGAAATAGATTTTTTTCTTTTTTGGTCCTTCAGTAAAATACTCTTAACTTTAGGGTTGAATATATAAACCCAAAAACTTCTCGGGGGGGGGGGGGGGGGTCTATGAAAACCGTATATATCAAGCTTTAACCCGATCGGTAAAATGGTTTAGGTTCTAGGCCGAGATACAGATAGACAGACGGCATCGCAAAAACACATTTTTAGGTTTCAGTTTTAAGTTCAATTTTTTTCTACGATCACAAGATTTCTCTCCCTGAGGGGTCAAGCGGAAGTAAAAGTATCCCTCGTCTTACTGCCCATTTGAGAAATTCACATTTACTGATACTAACGTGGTGGGAATAAGGAAATAATAAAAATAATAAATGCACCCGCATGTGTGTGGATGTAGAGTGGAATATGATTTATAAAAAACATCCTCAATACACCTGTTTGGGATTTGAACACCAATCTCTTTGGGACCGGAAAACAGAACCAGATAAGCGCGAGGTATAGTATACATGTCTTTGCTGACAATATAATTATAATTTAATTGAAACCCTTTGTAATTTAACGTTTACAGTTTAGAGTTTCCAGCCTGGAGTCGGACCAAAGATCTTCTAAAGTTGTAAATGTTGGAGAAATAAGCAATACTAGATTATGTATGCAAGTCATTTAAATGGGTATTTATTTAATTTTCTCCTGCTGTCAAAAATTAAAATGTAATCAAAATAAACTCCCCATAAACATTTTATCACCCACCTCGGTGGTCGAATGGTCTTTGACGTCAATCTTACAATAGGTTGGGTTGTGAAGGATGGGGAGATCGGGGCTCGAATCCCAGTTGAGTGTACTGAGGTGTGTTTTTCCTAAATGGGTTATCACTCTTCCTCCACTTAAATGCGCTTACATTTCCTCTAAATTCTAAATTTATCATCCCTACAACATTAGCTTAGTTTTTATATATACTCGTATATAAATACTTATAACTCAAAACGGGTAGTGAGACGAGTTGGATAGAAAAAAATTTAATCTTCCGTCATTAGCTAGGAATATATAATATTGCGCATCTGGGCCACATCATCCGTAGCTCAGTTTGTGTAAAGGTTATCCAGTACTAATGTACAGCTGTCCAAGGGATGCCCCAATGTACTAATCGTACATTCTTTTCGTGGAGGCGCTTTCCATGCCCCGACGATATGACGTGATGATGATAGTGAAAATGAGGGTGTGAAGCCAGTGGAAACTCTTAAACCAAGTCGAACTTAACTAACCAAACTCTGATAACCATTTGGGTGATTCCCCTTTTGGGAAAATAACCAAGGTACTAGCCGGAAATCGAACCTTGAACCTCTATGCTTGTAGTCAGGTGCCCTGACCGCTATACCACAAGGCCAGCTAACCAGTTAAAGTGAAAGATGCCGTTACCTGTATCGTAATTTTAGGATAAAACCTTTAGTAAAATTGATGCTAGTTTTTAATAAATTCACCTAATAATAAATAATACTCCTCCCGATTGTTGGATTACGGCACCATTCTTAACTCCCTAAAATACCTTCCTCGAAGTGTACCACAGGATGACAATGGTGTGTCTATTGGCTCCATCAAGGGGGCCCCGGATATGGCGACCTTTAGAAAGGAGAGAGGGGCGTGGCAGGGTCGTGTTTAGCACCTCGGTCTGTACCCCAGAGTTGTCACTGCACTCTGCACCGACAGATGATGGGTGACGCTCTTTACCCGCTAATAGAAATCCTGACGGCCGCAGGGCCTAGCGCCCGTAGCTTGTTCTCGGGGCATCAGCCGAGCAAGTCACAACATCTCGTTCGTTACATATTGTTTTCTAGCTTGATGCCAGCGGCGAGATTAGCAGTAGGTGTCGCTTGAAGTGAGCGACAAATGACTCTGGAGTAATGAGCCCAGAGAATTAAACTGTAACGGGCCAGAACGAGCAGTAAATGTCGCTAGGTAGATAGTCTTCGAGGACATGTCACCGCATCGACAGGGATTCATTTGAAAAGTTATGGATACCGCTGTACACGGGGTGATATATGTAGCGGATTGATAATTGTACTTTTATTTCCTTATGTTTTCATAGTTCCTTACATTCGCATAAAGCCCCTGCTAGTAGCATTTAACGTCTCATTCCAACAACGTTTCACGCTCCCATCTGACCTTGCTGCGAATGTAAAAAGAAGCTGTTCCACCTCGTCCTCAAGCAAAATTTACTGCTCGTTTCACCTAGTTTTTTGAGAGAGTCTGGAGAATATGTACAGCTTTCATGCATAAAGGACACCAAATTAGCATATGTACACATGTGTAGGTTAAATAATAATAATAATAATATTAGCACCGCGTCTTACTACCCGTTCGGGTTATACGCTTTAAGTACTAATTACGCTAATGGATTAGGAATTGGGAAGGTTGAATTAGAGGAAGTGAACCCGCATTTGCGTGGAAGGAGAGTGGAAAACCATTTAGGAAAAACCACACCCAGTTCACCCGACCGAGATTTGAACCTCGATCTCCCCGTCCTCAGTAGTCAAGCTCAACACGACTTGCGCGTTAGCCAATTACGCCACCGAGGCGGGTTGTAGGTTAAAGTAATGGTTAATTAAAAAAACTCCATGACGTCAGGCCTCAATAAAATCATAAGGATACAAGTTGGTGCAGATAGTTCCAACTTCTGAGAACAGAGGGTGTCACGTGGTCAGAACAACAAATCCTCCGACTGTTAAGCTCAGTTTAATAAACCGTAACAGAAAAATTTAAATTCAGGTAGCTCATTTGTTTTCAAGAGAGTGAGTTGGTCCCATTCTAGACCCACTGTTTCGTAGAAAATCTGGAAGCACCAGTTATCAAACCTGGGACCTTTCGACCTGTAGTCAAGAACTCTGGCCACTCGACTAAAGAGGCGGTCAATGATTAATAAGAAAATACTAGGCTAGAAATAGAAAGAATTATATTTCAAATTATTGCTTTGTTTATTTATTCACCGCATTTCACGACCCGTGAGAGCTATAGATATACACATTAATAATTATCCTAATGTGTTAGGGATTATTAAGGTAAAATATAGAGGAAACGCATCCACATTTTCACGGAGGGAGAGTAGTAAACCATTTGGGAGAAAATAACCCTAAGTAGGCCTACACTTGACCAGGACTCTATCCCCAATCTCCCTGTTATCAGCAGTCAAGTTTATTTCGAGAGTGACACCTTAGACCATGTTTCCACTGAAGTGCGTCATATCATTTGTTCAAATTGGTGTGATTCTCAGTGATTGTTGGTAATTTAAAGAAAGACGTTGGAGGTTCCTACCACATTTTTCTAGCTCATGTGACGTCCAGAAAATATCCTCAGATTTTGGTGATAAGCACGATTTAAAACACATTATTTGATTTAGAGAGCTTTTAATTAAACTTGAATGTAATTAGAGTTAATCTTTGGAATAAACTAATAACATACTATCACATTAATGTTTCAATATTATATATTATAGTGAACAATTGGTTGGAAAGGAGAATTGAGTTGTTTATCGGCCTAATTTATCCACTCTTTTAATATATTCACGTTATTTCTTTTTAAAGAAAGTCTAACTATTATATACACTGAGCTTACTCTGAAAGTTAAAGTCTGGATTTGACTGACTACACTATAACTATACCATAATGTAATTGGTCAAAATAAGCCTTCTGGTTTTCGTAGTAAGTTTTTTTACATCAGTTATTGTTTCTATCCTGTGGTCTGGGTTAGTATTTTATTCAAGTCATATATCTACCACTACCGGCTAGCTAAGCCTGTCATAGCTTCATATCTCTTATAATTTAACTTAAGACTAGGACAATCACAACATCCAGTCCCTGGCCGTTAATTTTATTGATATGAAAGGCTAAATCCACATTTCACCAATGATACATTTTTTTGGCCATGTCGAGAATTTGACCCGGGACTCTTAACGCACTAGGCAGACACGCTACAGACTGAGCTAGGGTGTCGGATATATGCTATATAATTTGATGAGTCAATTTCTGGTAGTTGAAATTACGGAAAAAAGCCTAAATATATTTATTGACAAATGATCACTCATTTTTAAAGGTTAGGGGCCCAGGATATCGGTGAAAATAGTGGTTTCCAACTAAAGCCCTATTTTTCAGCAAATGTACAAGTTGTTTTCTTGTGCGCAGTGTAAAGACATTTTTTGTTTACATCACCATGAAAACCTTGATTTGTATATGAGTGTGTATTAGCCATTAAAATAGGATAAAATAGGATTAAATTAAGAATAATAACTCAATTCTTACTTATGTGGTATGGTGCTAAACATAGATATAGAGCTAGAGAGGGGTCGTTTTAAAAACTATCATCATGGTGTGAAGGGGAAGAATATTAGTTTTTGTTAAAATTAAACACCGAAAGCCTAAAATGTATGAACAGTGGATAATCTTTGAAGAATAAACCTTTAACTAAAACGTCGAGTGAGGCTTCATTATATAGAATGTTTCTCAATAAAAAGTTTTGAATATATTTTGGCGCAATAACCTGTAGCCATCACTGCAATGATCCACTAATTCTAATACAGTCGACTCTTAATATTGACGTGATGATACAGTAAGATTCGTTAGAATTTTGACGGACTATTTGAAATAAGCGGTGGTTAACTAGCTGTGGTATAAAGCCATTACTCGAGTGTGTATAGTAGGCTCATGGCCCGCTGTGACTCCAAGCCCCATGTTGTCTCCCTGACTCAACCGTGCTGTATGGGAAGAAAGCCATTTACCGAGACCTACAATTTGCAGGGTCGCGCCTCATTCAAAACATGCACACTTTTACACATTTATAATACCTTAATGGTCTATTGGGCATCCATCTCTCCCCGGTACAGCTGTGCGCAAGACTGTAGGGCACAACGACACGTACACGAATGTCCCGTTCTGGAAACGAAGCCAGCTCTATTCACAGATATACTAGTTAGTTTCGTTTGGGAATAGCTCTCATCAGTGGAAATGAGGGAAAAACATATTGCTCGTCTAGTCCAGTCTATTGGTGAAGGGTAGATTGGAGCAGTAGTTATTGCTGAGTGTACTGAGATTTTCTTTGCTAATATTTTGTTTGCTGCCACATATTACCACTCATTATGGCAGTACGCATATGTAGGCCTACTAATTAGGCCTATGCTAATGTGGTAGGAATGGGTAAGGTTTATTTTAAAAGAATTGCAACTAAATTTGCGTGGAAAAGTGTGTAAAAACCATTGGGTAAAATATATCCTCCCTACATCCGACCAGTAATCAAGTTCAGATCTTCCCTTTATTGTCAACATAGCTTATTGCGAAAATCACACATTGGAATCTTAAAACATGTGGCCACCGAAGTATGTTTTTATAGGTATTGCTAATATCTATCAAAAGTGACAGTTTCAGATAACATGGGTTGATGTATGAATATGTAAAAGTAGATCTAGTAGTATTTTTAGCTTACAGATAAGGATTTTTCTTTTAAAATTTGACTGTTCGTAGGTTTTTTCTGAAACAATCCAGGAAAAGAGATACTACCCTTGTCCCTAGAAATTAATTGTTGGAGACTTTCGACGCCCAAATAGACAACAAGCACAAACTGGATTTAATTAATTATTTTTGTTCAGCGCATATTACTATCCGAATGGTTTAAGTGTAGTTTAATTATACTATTGAGATAAGGAAGGTAAAATAAATATAAAGGTAATGTAACCATATATACGTGAAAGAAGAGTTTGAAGCCATTTAGGTGAGAAAAAAAAATCCTCAATATACCCGACCAGGATTAAAGCCCCAATCTTTCCATCACCATTGAGCCAGCCTATTACAAGAGTGACGCAGTGATTCCCCAGTGGGCTTATTACCAGGGGAGGGGGGGGCAGAGCCTACTGGAGGGTGTCATCTTAGACTCCTGTTAAGTAACCAGACCTAGGGTAACTTCCTCTAGTTCATCCATCACATAAACTAGGTCTTCTTAAAATTTTCCACTTGTGACCCCTTTTCACTCGAGAAATGTTTACATGATCCCAGGTGTATAGGTATATAAAATAGGTATACAACTCAAATATTTACTGATAATAAAAAATAAAAAAATATTTTAAAACAATTCTCTGGTATATTTATATTTTACCGTTTATTAAAGACAAAAGCAAATTTACATACTGATGAGATGGAAGTGCTTGTTTATTTTTACATAAAAAAATAAATCTTGGGTGAATATTTGATAATGCATGACGTAGAGCATCTTCAACGTTTTTTCAGAGTTGGTCGATATTTTGATTTTATAATCGTCAATGCTGAGAACAACGCTTTGCATAAGTACGTAGTACAAAATGGCAGACATATACTTAGGGCTCTTTCAGATATTCTTGGAAATTCTGTCCTTATCCCAAGCCAAAATGTATTTAACAATTCTTTTTATGAAACTCAAGTTTTAAGCCTATGTCGTTTGACAA
The DNA here is from genome assembly GCA_039000515.1 of Timema cristinae. Taxonomy (NCBI): domain Eukaryota; kingdom Metazoa; phylum Arthropoda; class Insecta; order Phasmatodea; family Timematidae; genus Timema; species Timema cristinae. Next base: position 26,229,670 of record JBCFYV010011164.1, read on the forward strand.
CTCGGAAAATTCTTCTTGAACTTTTAGTGGTAGATAACTGACGTTAATGATTTCAATTAATTATGGTTCATTAAAATTGAAGGGAAGTATTATTGAAATGGTGTCTCCAGCCACTTCAGATGATCAATTTAAAAACTCTTACAATTAAATCTTTGGAAAGGTTATTTTCAATTAAGAAATCGTTTGTCGATGTAAACATGTCTAAATAACCATTTTTCACCTTAACCTTCTCCCTGTTGACATTTTAACATAAATAAAGCTACAAAGTGTTGTGTATTCAGACCAAGGCTGCAGGGAAGTCGGGCGATGCAACATGTGCGAGCGCTGTCAGAAACACCTCACTTTCATTACGTGTTTGATTTTGAATTAATTTTTGGTCATTGCGCATTCAGAAAACTTTTACTGTTGCCAAATTTTTCGATAGCCCCACATGGGATTTTGATTCACAGTTTAATGAGGCCTGACATAAATAATGTAGTCAACAGTGAGGTAGCTGTGATATCTAAGAAACTTGAAATGTAACTATTAGACTTCAAAAAGCTGGTATCACTTGATAAATTTAATACCTTTTGTTTGGTAAATTTTTAATTTCTACCACCGGATCCTACTACTCATTCATGTTTTACGCCTACGTACTAATTACGCTAGTAGTTAGGGATTAGGAAGCTTGAATGTGGAAGTATGTGCCCCGGCCGCTCGTAACAGGGACGTCATCCCTTGTATAGGTAGATTATTGTGATGCCAGCTAGTGCCAAAGTTTAATCGGCTTCTAAATTGCTGACACTTGCCCAAGGAGTAACGGGACTCAAATCAGGTTTCAGACTTCATATCTCTATTTAAACACTGAACTTTATTAATAGCTTGTTACGTTTTAAGCCTTATGTCATATTAATTATATTTCCTGTAATACATTACTTTCAATTGGTTACTCCATTCAAATTTGCCATCTTAATGTTTAAATATTAATTGTATTGTTCCTCAATTCATTTCTGTTATTAATTATTTTAATATGTTTTCATGTATTTATCCTTCTGATTGATGGTCACCATTTGACTTGATAATGTTATGTCACGATTATTTTTAATCATATTATTTCTATCTCATATATTTTTAGTGTAATCGAAAGCTCTGCTTGAATTTTTATCAATATTAAACATTTATAATTTTAGCTTGTTAATTACTTTTAATTTTTTTATTTTATTTAGTATACTATCCTTTTACCTCTTTATTGACCTTAGATTTTTTCGAAGTCTTAACATGTATTATAACTGCTCTTTACTTTTTTCAAGTTTATAATGTTTTCTAAAATGATTTTAGTGCTATGCAATCGTAATTCTGTTAAAGCTCAACTAGTCATTTATAAATTATCATCATCCTGAGGCCATTAACCTTACAAATGTCCATTATGTCTCCATTGTTGCGCAATAGGTGTTCATCCACCACTTTTCCCCTCAGTGGTAATTTACCCTTTTGACCGTGTTCAATCCTCCCACATTTGATTTTTTTAAATGTAGGGCGTGTTTTCCCTTGTTTTTCATTTTTATATGTGCCCTATTGGTTTTTACTTTTCATGGCTGCCCCATTAGTTCAAATCTGTGAGAGGATTTTGTTGTGGGGAATTATCCCATTGAATTGAATGTCTTGGTGAGGAATTTGGTGGGGTGGATGTAGCCCGTGAATGGAATTTTTTGGGAGTTGGTATTTTTTCTTTTGATTCCGTCTCTGTCCCATTTCATCGGTTGGTGGCCTCGGCCCCTGGGGATCGTGTCCTGTATCCTTTCTTGATGGAGGTTACACATAGAATGAGAAAGATCCGGTCAGTACTGCTACCAAGAATGTCGCAAACCTTGATGGCGTAGGAATCTATTCCTGTCAATATTGAAACCACCCGCTGACGTGAGAATCTGTTTCTGGACTCATGCATGGTGCTAGAGTGCCAGCTCAACATGTCGATACAGGAATAGACTGGGTGTCCCTTAATGTGCTTACTAGAGGGCACCTGAACGTGGACTCAACCTCATGACCGCTTGATGGCAAGACATTTCGAGACAGCAATAGTCCACGGGTGAAATTGCAACCCTGATTATGTCATAATCTTTGACTCAGCCCTTGCGCCGTTTGTTGGCCAGACATTTTGGTGCAAGAATATCTCAAGGGTAGTGCCATCAAATTTATATGGTGACACATGCAGTTTGGCACATCGGGGCAGAAACAGCTAAGTGATAGATCGATCAGTGGTTTGAGGGTGAATATTTATAGGGGGTTCACTTGGCAGTTTGTTTGTTTGTTTGTTTACAGAGTGGATCACATTGACAAGTTACAGCAATAGGTGAATATTGTTGACGGCCATCCCGGTGGTAAAATTATGCGATATAGTCGTTGATCAAAGTACTTCATGAATGGTTTAAAGGCTCTTAATATCAAGTCCGATAGACCTCAAAAGAGTATCTAGATGGAGAGTTTTGTGAATTTTTTCCCTTTCATTTTGGGACTTTAAGAAACGAAGTGTGTGATCTTAACAGAGAGAAAAGTAATTTACATGTGCTGGAATAAGACCTAGTACACCTACCATTGTGATCCATAAACGTGTTTAGCAGATGGCTGCAGCAGTAACGGGCATAATTGGGAAAGTGCTAAAGTTTGTTGATCTAGGCACCGATAAAATTATTCCGTAAGGCAGTTTAAAAACAGTTGTATGAGCTAGTCAACGATCAAAATTACTCAGTGACAATGTCAATAAAGTAGTGGGACAGCATTTCTCCAGTTAATCCGTGGAGAGTTAAATACATCAGGAGACAGCTAATGGGGTATTTACCGTGTCGGATCCAGCAAGCCATCCAACACTTTAGCAGACGGTAGCAGGAAAGTGTTCAAACTATCAATCCAGTCTTAATTCTAACCATGCTTAGAAAAGGCGATATATTATTTTAATGTTACTGGGTCAACATTATGTGGACCATACATATATGACCACTGAAAGTATACACAATGTGATTTTGGACGATAGAAATTCCATTTACAAAAGTAGTTAATAACGTCAAAGTTGTACCACAGGAGTGAGGCAACATTGAATTATGTGACTCTATTTGATACACATTAAAAAACAAGTGAAGTACTACCCTATGAATAAATCGAGGTCTTATTTGCGTGACATGACACGCGCTGTGTTGCAATTTCCGCAAAGAGAACTTTGTGGCTGTGTTGCCAGGGCCACCCAGGACAATCACCCACCACCCTTCTGGACTCCACAGCACCCACTACCCTCCAGGACTCCGCAACAGGACTATCACCTTCCACCCTTCAAGACTAATGCAACAGACTATCACCCTCAACCCAAGGACTACACAACAGGACTATCGTCAACCACCCTTAACAAACGCCATCACCCCCGACTCCCCCCCCCCCAGTCACCTCGTACCCATTGCCAGAGTCACCTGTACCATCACTGCTAGAGTTTCCTCCACTGACTTGGACGTGGAGGAAAAGCAGGTAAAATCCAGAAAATCCCATAAAGCTAGAGAATTTGACAATGCACAAAACTTATTCAAAGGTTAAACTTACGTGTGAAACGATCGTTTGACTCATCATCAGTTTGAACAGTTTCGGTAACGTATTTCTTCCACAACGCCTATAATTTGGACCGTAGAAAATTTTAAAAGCCAGACCTTACTCAGGGACAAGATGTAATGTTTAAGAACACCTTAAAAATTGGGTTTTATAACTGAATATATTTTGCATGCTTTGAATATATGAAAAGCCCTAAAAAATAAGAATACGGTTAGATGGTATTGTCGTGATCATGAAAAATTAATAAATTGTTGCTGTTTTATAACATTAACCACTGAGAAAATGTGCAAAATTAGTAAATTCCCTGCGCAGCTGAAAGGCACGGTACACCAAATTTAACGGTAAAATCGTAAGAAATGCTGTGCAGTTGAGTGAGCTGACATAATCAAAATTAACACCTTTTTGGACCAGTTTTGTTTGTTTGTGAACAAATTGTAAAACATGAAGAAAAAACCTGGAGGCTACCATAAACCCCGCACCAAATTGTTGTTGCGAGGCAGTGCCCAAACGTAAATCAAACCACTTCTGTAACTTGCCACATCGCTTCAAAGACCTGGCCCTAAAAAATTATGTGTGATAATTAGTTAAAACCAACATCGACAACAGCAAACTGAAATCAATCAAATGTTTTCAAAGGTCCACTCCACACCTATCAAACATCCAATTGAAGGTAAAAAACCCAAAAAATAAAATTACTCAAAGTAAATAAAATAAGTCATTACGATGGGGTGGAAATTAAAACTTTTTTAATTAGGTTTTATTTTGGTTACTCTAATTATAAATAATTAAATTGAGTAACCTATTTGGATATGTTATAAGCCATAAATGAATCACTTTTAATCAACGTTAAAGGAAATAATATGACTAGTGAAGTTAGGATAGTAAAGTTTTCTAAAATTTGGCGAATGGTTCTATTTTCCCAAAATTAGCCCATTATCTTTTCCGAAGGGTTTAATTCAAGCAACGCTGTAGAAATAACTGGGGGATAAAGTCTGATGTTGAGAACACCCAAAAATTGGCTCGTTACAGGAAAAAATATATTGTTAAAAACAACTCAACATTAAGAATACAGCTATTGATGTTAGGTTCCCAAAAAGGGGGTCACGGGGGCCCCTTTTTACAGAGTTTTGGGGGGGCTCCGTACCACGTAAGACTCGTAATTTTAAATGGGGAAAATGGGCCAGTTTTGGTAAGGAACATTTGGGGGCCGGGAAAAAACCCCAAAGGCCCCAGTTAACATAAAAAGGGGAAAAGGAACAGGGGGGGCCATGGACAAACAAAGGCATTAAAACCCCCAAAAAAGGAAGGGGGAACAGTTATCCCGGGGGAAAAATTTAAAGGCAGTTAACAGCAACACGAAGCAAAAATTTATAAATATTTTTATCTTTAAAAACTCAGATACGTTGATTTTTGTGAGAAAAAAGACTTTTTTTTTGTTGGGGTTTTTTTGGAAATTTTTCTTAGCATTTTAATTTGGTTTAACCCCTCGACCTCTCCATCGGGGGGAACCCCAGGGGGTGTTGAGGGGGGGAAAACTGAGGGGGATGTTTAATTTCGAAATGCACTTAATTTTTTATTGATTAAAATTTTTAAAAAACACATTTATAAAAAGTTTTTGGGGAAAAATAAATTTCCCCCCAACCAAAAAATCAACGGGTTTTTTAAAATAAGAAAAATTTTGGGGAGGGACCTTTTTTTTCCCCGGCCACTTATCTTGCTTAAAATTCCTTAAAATGGTAAAACCCCTTAAAGAAAAAGAAAAAGTAAAAAAAGTCAAGGTATAACTAAAAACCAATTCATTTTAAAGGAAAATCTAAAATGGGAGGGGAAAACCCGGGGAATGCGCCAACAGTATACCGGGCAGTTTGACCCGGGGGACAGAGTGCGCCAAACGATTGGGGTGAGGAAGAAAAAACCCCCCCCATATTAGAATCGGGGAGGGTGGTAAAAAAAACATTACGCGTAAATCAGACCAAACCCTTCCCTTGGGGATACCCCGTAGACAAAAAAAAAATGACAGCGAAATAAAATTAGATTTTTCCCCATTAATAAAAAAATCCTATATTTTATTTCTGTTGAAAACCCCCCCTTTTTTTTAAACTAATAAAAACCCCCTAGGGGGGGTTTTGAATAAGGTACCAGGATAGGTTTTTTTTTTTTTTGCCGATTCCTAAAAAAACCCCATACTCATTTTGGGGCCCAAACACTTTTTTTGGGGTTTTAAAATTTAAGTTAAAATAAAAATAAAATTTTCAAGATGATTCAGTCTGACAAAAAAATATTAAAATACAAAAAGAAACGGAAATTTAAAAAATACGCCCCAATTTAAAAAAACTCTCTTTGCTATTTTTGGTATACACCTCACGAGTATTTAATTTCAAAACCCCCCAACAAAAAAAAATTTTTAAAATTGGGGGGGGGGGGGATAAGAGGAGGGGAAGGTTTAATTTGCGAAAATTTTGAAAGGTTTTTTTCGGAAAAATTTTTTTGAAAAAAATAGCTAAAGGGGACCATTTTCGAGTGCGCGATCGTACCCCCCTCGGGGAACTGGAATTGGAAAGAGTGGGGGGGGCCCCACAGTTTTTAAATGGGGCCCGGTAGGGGGAAAACCCCCCTGTAAGTGTTTTGGAAAATGGTCGTTTATCCCCAAAAGACTGGACAAAGTAACCAAGTATCTACGTGTTTTAAATTTATAATTTTTATTTTTCCCAATTTTTGTACTTTAAGGGGAAAAAAAATTTTTATATATAAATATATAATAATATATATTATATATATATATATATATACAATTTGTAAATAGTTAAACACTTTTCAATTGGGGGACAGAGAGGTTATTGTCAATTTTAAATTAAAAAAGGAAAAAAATGTGTGAAAACCCCCAAATGTAACAGGGGGTTTTGGGGGACTGGTGGAGTTTCTATTCCATTTTTAACGTCGGCAAAATCAAGGGGTTGGGGGTGAAAAAAAAAGTGTTTGTTCTGGGTATTTCCCCCCCCCGGGGTTTGCTCTGAGTGGGGTAACGAGACCTCCAAAATGGGGGGAAAAAGGGGAAAAGGGAAAAAATTTAAAAGGGGGCGGTTAGGGGACAAACTTTTTCCACGGGGAAAAAAACAAACTTGATAAATTACAGTTCCAAAATCGAACGGGGAGATAGGCGAATCGCTACGGGGGTTTTTAAAAGAGCTTAAAAACCCCCTTGGGGTCGCGCAAAAACCCGAAGTAAATAGCGAACCCCGGGGGCAAAATTTTTGGGGGCCCCGGGTTTTGGGGGGAGCTCCGGGAGTGATAAAAATTTTTTGGGGGGTGGAAAGGGCCCGGGCCCAAAACGCTGGATTTTTCCGTGTTTTTTTGGGTCTTGATTGGAAGCTATAGGTAAAAGGGGGGGAAAACCGACACGTGTGTCAGTACCCCCCAAATTTATGAATTATTGCAATCGATAAAGGGGAAATGCCCCTTTTTGTTGGGGACTCAAGAGAAAAAAAAAAAGGGGAAAAAAAAAATGGACACGGGGGATGCAGACAATGGAAAACCGTCCACTTTTTTGAATTTTTTAAAAAGGGGGCAGGTACCATTCAGATAATAAACCCCAAAGTCAACGTGGAAAAATAGAGTGCTACCAATGCGGTGAATTGGGAAAAATGTTTTGGGCAAAGTTTGGGAAGAACAAGAAAAAAAAAAAATTTTTTGGGGCCGGGGTGCCCGAAACCACCCGGGGAGTAAATTAGGGGTTCAACACAGAAAAGGGGTTTTTAAAGGGAAATGGGAAAACCCCTCTCACCAAAATTTTTTTGGGGGGGAAAATTGTGGGACGACCTATAGTTTTTTTTGTTAACCCCTAAGGGGCTTTTTTCTCCCCCCATAAAAGGGGAAAGTTGGGGGACAGGGGTTTAAAGGCCCCAAAATTCAGCCAACGAACAGGCCCTTTTTAAATGCAATTTTGGGGATCATATGACCCTTGGGGTACGGGGGATTTTTCCTTTTAAAAGGGGAAGAAAATTTTGTAAAACAGAAAAAAAAGTTGCAAAGGGCCTGACAAGAGGGGCCTTAAAGGCACAAAATCTTGGGGCAAAAAAAAATTTCGATTTTTTTTTTTTTCAAAGGGGAAAATGTGGGGGGGGTAAAGGGGGAAGTATTCCTAAATATAATTTTGGGGGAACCCCCCGCCTGGAGTGTGCCGGTGGATTTTAAAAAGACCCCATCGTGATACCGATGGACATGAGGGTTTTTAAAAAGCAGGGGGTCAGTGCGGACATGGGGATGGGGTATTAGAAAAAAATAGTCACCTTTCTGGGAAGCAGGGAAATTTTCGGGGCCAACGTTGTAGTATTTTCCCAAAGGGGGCAGGGGGTTTTCCCCCTTTAATTGCTAAATCCACACCCAAAACCCCTGCTTTATATAGTGGTACAAAATTGGGTCACGTTTTCCTGCCCCCGGGGAGGGTTTGGGGGGGGGCTGGGGAAAAAAATACCCAGGACGAGGGGGGAACTAGCTTATTTATTTAGACTCAGACAACAAACCCCCACCCAACTTTTCCAAAAAAAAAGGCATTTTGAAAGTTTTTTTGATGTGGGGGTTTTTTGGACCAAACGAAAAAGGTCTTACTAAAAAAATTTTTCACGAAATTGAACGGTGGAAACACCCATCCCCAACCACCGAAAAAGGTTTTTTTCCCCTTTTTTTTTCCCCCCCCCCTTTTTTTGGAAAAAAAAAAAGGAAATTTTAAAAAGTGCTTTTGAAAAAAAAAAAATGAAAAAAAAAGCCTTTTTAAACCCCAACCTCCCCATGGAGCTCACCCGTTTTTTATGGGAAAAAGAAAGATGGGGAAAAAAAAGGTTTTTATAGATTATCGGCGGTTTTAACGATATTACAAAGAAAAAAACCTTTTCCCCTCCTTCGTATAGACATCTACTGGACTTCAGGGGTGTGAGGCTTTTTTTCCCAATCGAATAGGTTTCTACTGGGCAGCTTGGGGGTTCCCCCCGGGGGTTTTTGAAAACTGCATTTAAAAACAGAGAGGGGGGTGTGGGGGTTTTAAGGTCTTTCCTTTGTATTTGTAATGGCCCAAGCACGTACCAAAATTTGGGATGGATTTTAGTTCTATCTGGCCTCCAGTGGGAAAAAGGCTTGGTGTACCGATGATGTAATCTTGATTGGGAGAACCTTTGAAAGATCACAAAAGTAAACAAAGTGAGGTGTTCAAGAGGTACGGAAGCTGCTCTAAAATGAAACCATCGAAATGTAATAATTTTGAACAACTGTGAATTTTTCTGGGACACGTTATTTCAAAGGAAGGTGGGCCACTGATCCGGAAAAAATTTCGTGCAGTGGTGGACTACCTTACCTAGTGATTTTCACTGAACTCCCGGGAATTTCTGGGCTAATTTTTTATATTACAGACGTTTTTAAAGGGATTTTAAAACATCGCGGCATCCCTGTACCAAACTCACACAAAAAAAGGAGAGAACTAGGTGAGTGAACAATGTTTAATGTGCCCCTTTTAACAGCTGAAAAACGTCTCACATTCTGCTCCAATTCTTGCCTACCAAGGATGGACACTTTAGTTTATTTTGGATCAGATGCCAATGGGACAGGAGCTGTTTTAAGTCAAGTTTAGGAAAAGAAGAATGCGATATCCTACCTTTTGTCCCCAGCGATAAAAAGGCTGGGGCGTCACTAATTGTGTAACAAAAAAGATATGTTGGCGTTGACGTATGCTCTCGACACTATCCGGAGTTTTTTTAATCGGCAAAAAGTTTAAAAATACGCAAAAGACCACAACTTTCCTTTTTTGCTGGAGGGAGCATTTAAAAAAACCTGAAGAGCAATTGCCCGGTGGCTAGAGCAAAAAGGCCGATTTTGAGTTTTATGGTAGAGCATCGTCCTGGAAAGAGTCACGGAAAACTTAAAGGATTGTCAGTTGTCATGTAAACAATGGGGCAGGAGAGCTGCCAGATCCACTATACTCAAGATAACTCAAGCTGGCACTTCATTTGTCAACACAGACTCAGATTTCTACGGGAAAATTTAAAGAAGCTATTTGGGCACATTTTAAACTAAAGCGGGGAAAAAAAGGAGAGGCCAAACTCCTGTGAAACTTTCCCGTAGGGAAGATCTACATGATCTTGTGGTCACAGTGGAAACGACTAGAATTTCATCGGGGCCCTCTGTACCGTCCGCTGGTTGGGAAAAAATAAACCGATGTTTCTTCACTTGTCACCTCGCCACTTCACCTACCTACCAATATTTTAAAATCGTTGCATATGCGGTTACTGGTGGCCATTAGGTGTTACAAAAATGTTAAGAAAATCTGACTTGGTTTTTATTGGCCAGGGATGACCAATATGTAGAGCTGTGGTGTAAGAATGCCTGATGCGGGGAGAAGGAAATCAAACCCACCCACCAAGCTAAAAGTACCCCTTGGAACCTACCTCGCAGGATTCCCCTCCAGCGGTAAGCGCGGATAATTCGGACCCTCGCCAAAGACGTTCAAGGAAACAAATACATTCTTCTAGTACGACCCTTCACCAAATGAACGGAGGCCTATGCTATGCCATAATGGAATCATCAACGTAGCTAACAAATTGTGGAAGGTTTTTCATCTGCCGGTTTGGGGTCCAGTGGAACTTCAACAGATCAAGGACGCCAGTTTAGTCAAGCTTTCCCAAAGAAATGTGTCAACTTCTTGGAGAGAGAAAACTCGCACAACTCCTAACCCCCACATCATAACCTGGAAAAAAAGATTCAATAGAACCCATTCGCAATGCTTTCCAAGTACGACAACAACTCTCAGGCCAATTGGGAAAAACGCCCTGCAACAAGTTTTACTAGCATACCGGTCCAGTCCACAAGATTAACGAAGTTCGCCCTTAACAAACTCAGTTTCGGCGGGAGGTATGTTACCATTGACGTGATGTATGGAAACAAGACCTGCCAACAGAAGTAAATAGGTCGGCATTTAAAACAAATTTAGAAACTGCACTCTTTTGACACAGAACATCTCGGGCAAAACACATCGGGTGCACAAAGATGTGACGACTGGAAGTGCATGGGTGGGGCCTATAAGGTTGGTGATCGTGTGGGGGGCTGCACCACCACAGTCAGAAAAAGGAACCTAAACACCAAAAAGCACAGGGAAAGGATGGCCAAAAATTGTGAAGACCATAATATCAGGTTAGTTACCATATTCAACGGGGAATCACCAAACGCAAACAGATGGTTTACATTTGAACCCCTGAAGCCATGCATTTCCCTTCCGAAGTGAAACCCCATCCCAAAAACAGGGAAGGGACATATGTTACGAAAACTTGTCACCTAGAAAGATTTAAAGGGCCAGTCTATTACCAAAGATTCTTTTTAAAAATTTTTCGAATGAAGTTGAAACAAAAACAATAGTCCATAATTATTTGTTCTACCTAGGATTATTCCAGAGAGACCTATCCTGCGAGGCAAGGAAGCCCACGGAGACTATCTGTATTTGGGTAATTCCTAAGACTTTCCGAATAGTAAAAATCCCTCTAGGTGTGATTATTTTGGCTCAAAACCTCTTAAAAAAGAGGGAAATAGTGTAACGGATAGTTAAGTGACCATTTTGGGAGGCAATGAGCGTACCCACCTCGTAACTGGAATGGGAAAGAGGGGGAGGGGTGACAGGTGCAAAACCAGGTAGTGGGTAGTCTTCCTGGGTGCGTTTTGGGACTGGTCGTGTTATACTAGAGACGTGGACACGTAACCGAGTATCGCCCTTTATATATTTGATGTAATAATAGTTGTACCTTTGTTTGTACTTTTAAGTGTAAATATATATATAAATTTTGTAAATAGTAAAACCGTTAATTATTATTGTAACAAACACACATTATAATATCCCTAGTTAACTGGGGAAAACACAACATAAATCACTATTAAACTCTAGTAATTATTGGCGTTGGTTAAATTTTATCAAAATTAAATTTTTTCTTTAAATTGGCGTGAGCCTTATCATTTAAGATGGGAAGTTTCCATTTCATTTCCAGGGGGAATGCACGCTCAATAAAAAAAATATAATTTTGAAAACTTCCTTACTTGGTGCAAACCTTAAACACATGAAGGGTATTTTTTTCTATAGCATCAAGGGCAAAAGCCACCACAAAATAAATATTACCTTATTTTGTGTGAACCTTACGTTCAAGGTGTAGCCATACAAAAATAGGACCTAGTTGGGCGGTGAAACCCGTTCATGTACATTCAAGGGTAACCATCCCCAGGGGATAAAGCTGAAGGGGGGGGGGGGGGGGGGAGAGAATGTGGAAAAGGCATTCTCGGGGTAACGTTTTGAGAGGAGAGGGGAGGTTCCTTGTAGGGGGGGAAAAGGAGGGACGGCCTTGGGAATACTTAGCCCACCCCACAGTAGAGGAGGAGGGGAAGGTTCCTTGTGATTGGGTTAAAAGAGGACTGACCTGGTCCTTTTCTTAGCTCTCACACCAACAGTGAGAGTAGGAGGGGAGGTTCCTTGTGAAAGGGGTGAAAAGAGGAGGACTTACCTGGTCTCCCACTACTTAGTTCTCACCCCCAACAGTGAGAGTGAGGAGGGGAGGTTCCTTGTATGGGGTGAAAAAAAAGAGGACTGACCTGGCTCACTTAGCCCCCACTCCCACAGGGAGTAGGAAGGGGAGGTTCCTTTGATGGGGTGAAAAGAGGAGGACCCGACCTGGTCTCTACTTTTGCTCTCCACCCCACAGTGAGAGGGAGGAAGGGAGGTTTCCTTGTTATGGGGTGAAAAGAAGAGGGACTGACCTGGTCCTCAACTTACTCTCACTCCCACATAGAGGAAGGAAGGGAGGTTCCTTGTATGGGGGGGAAAAAAAGGAGGGACTGGCCTTGTATTTAAATTACTCTCCTCCCACAATGAAGGGAGGAAGGAGGGTTTCCCTTTTTATGGGGTGAAAAGAGGAGGGACTACCTGGTCTCACTTAGGCTCTCACCCAATATGAGAGGGAGGAGGGAGTTTCCTTGTGATGGGGTGAAAAAAGGGAAAGGGACTGGGGCCCCTGGGGGGTCTAAAAAAACAATTAGTTCTCACTCCAACAGTGAAGAGTGTAGACATCCTCTACACCACAACGGCCATTCAATGGGCACACTACCCATAAAAAAAACCACACCAACATCTTCCCAGGGAATCGAAACAAAGGGGGCCCCGTAAAAAAAAAGAATCACCTATGGACCATGAAAAAAAAAAAAAAAAGGCACAAATCCCCCATAAATAGGGTTACCCATAAATTTTATTTTAGGGGCCAATCCGGACAGAGGTCTTTCCGGGTGTCTGGGGGGTTTTGGGGAAAACCTCCAGGGGAGGGGGGGGGGGTCCGGGCCTCCCCATTTTTTTTTTTAAACTAGGCACTTTTAAATCTTTGCGTTTTTAGCTATCCTGATACGTTTAAAAAATTTTTCAAACTTAGCTTGATTTATAAGCCTTTTAAATTAAAAAAAAAGTATCATGGGATTAATAAATTACAAATTGATTATAATTAAGCCTTTTTATACACTATTACTTAAATTCCATGAAATATTTACATATAGTAGATAACATAAGCGTTCATATTATATTCTGAACTTTTCAAGTACTTTATTCATGCTCCAACTTTTGATTACAATGTTCTGGGTCCAGGGACAGGTTCTTCAATTTTCCTTGATTCATACTTTCAGATGAACGTACCTTCCTCAGAAAAGACTTGTCATTTTTGATGTTGTCATGGAATTCTGAGCATGTCCTAACAGAATTTGCTTTAATATAAAGATGATCTCTTACAACTGACCGCGATAATCTTCCCCTTTCAGCCGTCCAAACAGACTCCATCATTGAAAAAATACGCTCAGCTGGAGCCGAAGTACCGGGCAGACATATGGCGAATTCTACTATTTTGAAAATATTCACAAAGGATACATTGCTTCTAGAAAATGCTTCAAATACTCAACATAAGGTGCGGCGCGGAGTTAAATTCCCCAATTTGGCCACTTTTTTGGTTCATATTAGTAAAATCCGGACATTTCTCAGATCCGGACGCCAAACCGGACACGTGTTCCAAATCCGGACTGTCCGAACGAAATCCTGACGTATGGTAACCCTACCCATAAAAGATCAAATAGACAGGATTAAACATGATCAAAAGAGTCATTAACCTCTGGCGAGGAAAAGTGGTGCACGAGCACCTACTACACAATTATGGGATAAGATGGGCAGGATTAGGGTCAATGACTTTAGAATGACACCTGAACAATGGCCAGGCGGGTTTGACCATGGTCACGAGTGCGTCACATTAGCTGGCATCATAATAGCTTAACTATATGAGGGATGACGTCACTGTTACAGACGGCTGGAAACCCTACTTGTGGAAGACGTGTGCCCACATATATGTGGATGGAGAGTGGAAAACCATTTAAGAAAAACCACACTCATTACATCCGAATGGAATCCGAAACCCCAACCTCTCCGTTATTGGATATCCAGTATATTGTGAGAGTGCTGCCTTAGATCATTCGCCCACTGAAGCGGGGTTTTAATTAATTAAAAGGCGTATAACCCAACATGGTTCTAAAAAAAAATTAGAGTAGTGATAAACTAAAGAGTTTTAATTTGAGTTTTAATAGAGGGACCATTAAAATGTTACTGTTTTGAATCTTATTGTGTTATTTTTTTCTCAATGGGTCATGCTAACCGCTAATCTAAATTAATTTTTATAGAATGGGGGTAATTGAGAATGAATTTATGAAGCAAAGGAAGTGGTGACCCGACATTGTTTGTAAACCACTGCATCACCTATGTGGGTGTCCGGACTCATCTTTCAGTTGAATAACTGAGTGTTTAACATGTTTTTTTATAAATGACTGACCCTCTTTCCTGTATACATTATTCCTAACCAGTACATGCGGTTTTACTCAAGATGAATGGTTAGGTTAAGCAACACAGCAGGCATAGTATTGTTCAACTACACGACCAATTGTAACAGATGCGCTATTGTTTGCAATACCCACGTGGTGCACAAGCTGTTGTCATCAGATGTAGATACCATCTCGTTCGAGTCTGATCGAAGTCAGCGACAACTTTTGAGTTAAGGTTTACTTTTAGCGAATATCGTTGTAGTCTTATATAAAAAACCTTGAGAAATAAAAAGTGGCTTTGTCCCAATATTTATCATGTGTGCATTTATTTATTTTGCATTTTTTTAAAAAAAAACATGTTGATTAGGGTCTAAGCTAGTTTGGTTCCTTAAATAGATAAAATTATGACTTAATATGACACATATAATTAACAAAAAAATCTCAGAGGCACAGATTTGTATACAACTGTGTAGTTTTGTTGCAAATTTAAGCTATTAAAATGAATGCTGAAAATAAAGATGTTGTGAATTTTAGTGGAGAAAATCAAACCCCGCTTTCTCCTGTTCTTAAATCAATTTTATTTGGATATTTTTTAATTTGGTCCATTGCATTTCATTCAGGCTATCCTTATATTTACGAAAATATGGGACGGCTGAAGCAGGAAGAGATTTAGAGGAAATATACGCAAATTTACGCGAAGAGAAAGTGTAAAAGCATTTAGAAAAAGAAAACATTTAGGTAGGTCCACAACTGGGTTTCAAACGCTGACCTCCTTGCCACTTCATAAGATCCTTTTTATAAATTGGATACGTCATTTTTTCACAAGCATTGGCAGTAAACTTGTTTCACGTATATTTGCTAGTTGTTTTCTTTCATTGATGCCTAAGAGACGTGGTTACATAAACACTCCTTGCGTCATTTAGTCTAGTTCCTTTTTCTTACACGCACACCTAATAGTCAGAGGTATATGACTTATTTACTAACATTCACTGGCATTGCTAACATCAAAAGGGATAAAATCTATTTTAACTAAATTCAATGGTGACCTTGCGTTCTAGGGGTAAGGTGTCAGACTTCTGTGCTGGTGTTCCGGGGTTCAATCCTAAGTCCAGGCACAGATTTCTCTGATTGCCAAACCCTTCTTTCAACTTTGACAAGACGTGCATTAATCACAACTTGTGAACGTGTGGAATACCAGGCCTCTACCGTGGTTCGGATTCCACGTTAAACTGTAGGTCCTCCATTTCATCTCACACTCACCCTACCATTACACATTAGCGTAAGTGCGTATAACCCGAACGGTTAGTAAGACGCGGTGCTAATAATAATAATAACTAAATCCAACATCTACATTTCCAAATCAATTTTTTTATTGAAAAATATCTACAGTTGAGTTCTGGAGCTTATTAAAATTGGACTACATATACTTCTTGCTATGACATACGTTTAAAAGGGTATCGTTAATACTACATTACAGTTGGGCCACGTATATCTGTTATGACCTGCGTTTAAAAGGGTATCGTAAATACTACATTACAGTTGGGCCACGTATATCTGTAATGACCTGAGTTTAAAAGGGTATCATTAATACTACATTACAGTTGGGCCACGTATATCTGTTATGACCTGCGTTTAAATGGGTATCGTTAATACTACATTACAGTTGGGCCACGTATATCTGTTATGACCTGCGTTTAAAAGGGTATCGTTAATACTACATTACAGTTGGGCTACGTATATCTGTTATGACCTGCGTTTAAAAGGGTATCGTTAATACTACATTACAGTTGGGCCACGTATATCTGTTATGACCTGCGTTTAAAAGGGTATCGTTAATACTACATTACAGTTGAGCCACGTATATCTGTTATGACCTGCGTTTAAAAGGGTATCGTTAATACTACATTACAGTTGGGCCACGTATATCTGTTATGATCTGCGTTTAAAAGGGTATCGTAAATACTACATTACAGTTGGGCCACGTATATCTGTAATGACCTGAGTTTAAAAGGGTATCATTAATACTACATTACAGTTGGGCCACGTATATCTGTTATGACCTGCGTTTAAAAGGGTATCGTAAATACTACATTACAGTTGGGCCACGTATATCTGTTATGACCTGCGTTTAAAAGTTAAAGTTGGGCCATGAATTCCTTCTTGAGAATGGTAAGCAAGACGTATTGGTGTGATAACTCGGCCCCGGCTGTTAGGGCACTTCCGCTTATAAATGTTTTCCAAGGCCAGAGAAAAACAGCAAATGATAGATAGTAGAACGCAACCAAATTCTAAGTTCCAACTTAACCTAACGTAGCATAAACAAACAAAACCTAATATGAGGCAAAAATATCTCTGGGGCTGAGTTGATATCTACCCACAGGCCTATTATCTGTTATAGTCCTCCTGATCAGTGAAAGTGGCCCAACTAGGCTATGACGATAATCCTCCTGGCCAGTGAACGTGACCCAACTAAGCTATGACGATAATCCTCCTGGCCAGTGAACGTGGCCCAACTAAGCTATGACGATAATCCTCCTGGCCAGTGAACGTGGCCCAACTAAGCTATGACGATAATCCTCCTGGCCAGTGATCATGACCCAACTAAGCTATGACAATAATCCTCCTGATCAGTGAACGTGGCCCAACTAAGCTATGACGATAATCCTCCTGGCCAGTGAACGTGACCCAACTAAGCTATGACGATAATCCTCCTGGCCAGTGAACGTGGCCCAACTAAGCTATGACGATAATCCTCCTGGCCAGTGAACGTGGCCCAACTAAGCTATGACGATAATCCTCCTGGCCAGTGATCATGACCCAACTAAGCTATGACGATAATCCTCCTGATCAGTGAAAGTGGCCCAACTAGGCTATGACGATAATCCTCCTGGCCAGTGAACGTGGCCCTACTAAGCTATGACGATAATCCTCCTGGCCAGTGAACGTGGCCCAACTAAGCTATGACGATAATCCTCCTGGCCAGTGAACGTGGCCCAACTAAGATATGACGATAATCCTCCTGGCCAGTGATCATGACCCAACTAAGCTATGACGATAATCCTCCTGATCAGTGAAAGTGGCCCAACTAGGCTATGACGATAATCCTCCTGGCCAGTGAACGTGACCCAACTAAACTATGACGATAATCCTCCTGGCCAGTGAACGTGGCCCAACTAAGCTATGACGATAATCCTCCTGGCCAGTGAACGTGGCCCAACTAAGCTATGACGATAATCCTCCCGGCCAGTGATCATAACCCAACTAAGCTATGACGATACTACTCCTGATCAGTGATCATGACCCAACTAAGCTATGACGATAATCCTTCTGATCAGTGAAAGTGGCCCAACTAGGCTATGACGATAATCCTCCTGGCCAGTGAACGAGGCCCAACTAAGCTATGACGATAATCCTCCTGATCAGTGAAAGTGGCCCAACTAGGCTATGACGATAATCCTCCTGGCCAGTGAACGTGGCCCTACTAAGCTATGACGATAATCCTCCTGGCCAGTGAAAGTGGCCCAACTAAGCTATGACGAAAATCCTCCTGGCCAGTGAACGTGGCCCAACTAAGCTATGACGATACTACTCCTGATCAGTGATCATGACCCAACTAAGCTATGACGATAATCCTGCTGGTCAGTGATCGTGGCCCAACTAAGCTATGATGATATTCATGATGGTCAGTGATCGTGGCCCAACTAGGCTATGACGATAATCCTCCTGGCCAATGAACGTGACCAACTAAGCTATGACGATAATCCTCCTGGCCAGTGAACGTGGCCCAACTAAGCTATGATGATATTCATGATTGCCAGTGAACGTGGCCCAACTAAGCTATGACGATACTACTCCTGATCAGTGATCTTGACCCAACTAAGCTATGACGATAATCCTGCTGGTCAGTGATCGTAGCCCAACTAGGCTATGACGATAATCCTGATGGTCAGTGATCGTGGCCCAACTAAGCTATGGCGATAATCCTCCTGGCCAGTGATCGTGGCCCAACTAAGCTATGACGATAATCCTGCTGGTCAGTGATCGTGGCCCAACTAAGCTATGACGATAATCCTGCTGGCCAGTGAACGTGACCCAACTAAGCTATGACGATAATTCTGCTGGTCAGTGATCGTGGCCCAACTAAGCTATGACGATATTCATGATGGTCAGTGATCGTGGCCCAACTAAGCTATGACGATAATCCTGCTGGCCAGTGAACGTGGCCCAACTAAGCTATGACGATAATCCTGCTGGTCAGTGATCGTGGCCCAACTAAGCTATGACGATAATCCATCTAGTCGGTGATCGTGGCCTTCTGGCTATGCTCCGGGGTTCTGCACTTATTTAACGATCACATATACAACTAAACCGTAAGTAGGCTTATGACTTGTATCTTAGAATATAATATAATTTTTAACCAAGTAAGCTTACTTGCCATTCAATAAACAGCTCTTTTTGCAAATTAGTCTTATGCATCGTTTTCTAAACATCCAAACTGAGTAAAACAATGAACCCAGAATGTACTCTAATACCAGCACGTTGCAATATACTGTTTGTGTTAAACATCTTGGCATGCCATCTATGTCACATCTAAGAGTTATATGACGTGTATTTATATACGTTCTTCATAGAAGCTTATCGATAACATCTTTCAACTTATTTTCTTAAGTTTAAAAGAGTAGTATTCTGTACTCAACGACATTTTCATATGGTAATATTATAAATTAATTTTAACTGCCATAAAGTATTAAGATTCATTGGAAAATTTAATGTTTATAGCATTGCATTTTATATTCGCAGTCGCTTGTGAGTGTTACTTGACACTTCGAACTTGACTGCATATAGCTATATTTTTATTTATTATTTTACAGGATAAAAGGTAATTCCTTTGTGGCACATTACGATTTGATCTAGACTACTACCGACAGGATTGTTGTAGAGGTTAACATTCCCGACTCCGGCCAAAGAGGCTGAGATTTGACCAAACTACATACTTCCACCCGGTGCCATGGGGATAATTATCCACGTTTTTTGTACATTGTGTTTTTAATCCTTCTCTAGGTGAATGCTGTTGCATGTTATCTTAAATATCCTCATATGACCCATTTTAATTATATAAAGTGTCTAAAATACTTGTGCAAACATTCCATTTAAACTAATCGATTTAATTTAATGACCTCTTCTTTATTTTAAATCCAAAGATAGCCGTCGTTAACTAGTGATACTCTATTTATCAAACTTGACTAACTTGTCATGTGTTAACAGTTATAAGTAAATTATAAATAAATGTTACGACACATCGCATCGCTATTTGACCTGAAAATGGAGATATATACTTAACTCATGAGATAATATACCAAATGAAAAAACATACATTGTAGAGAAACACAATGGAAGAAAGAGCATCACACTCCATCAAAGAACATAAATGAAAAAAATAACCACTGCTACAGAAACATTTTGAAAAAAGAGGAATATCTGTGTTCACCAACATAATAATCCGCTCTCCATTTCCCAGAACTCCATTTAAAATATATTTTGTTTATGGATAAGATACTACTGGGCTTAAAAAAAATTCAAATTAAATTAGTTTAATTTAATTTAATTTAAATTAGACTGCTACAACTTTTCTATAGTAAGTTGTTTCTTACCTCAAACAGTTACGGAGATATGATCAAAATTGGAAATTTACGCTGATGTAAAGCAACGTTTATGTGAAAATGATATTCACCATTTTGTTTGTAATATTAAACAGTGACTAGAAACACATTTTAATCAAAATAATTGAAACCTATTTCAGGATTTTTTTTTTTTCCCCTTTTCACCCATGAGAAAACTTTTAGGGCTGTATATCTAATTTAAAAAAAACTCTGAGGAGCCCTATTAAAACCCTAGATACAAGGTTTTAGCCCGAATGGTAAAATGGTTTAGGCCCTAGGCCGAGATATCGACAGACGGACAAACAGAAGGCATTGCTAAAACCGCTTTTTCGGTTTCAGGGGGTCATTAAACGTCCACATCAATCAAAACCTCCAATTATAGTTTTTGACGATCACAATAATTCCACTCTCCAAGGAGTCGCGAGAGATTAAAACTAGCTGCATTAATTACGTTCTTTCTATGATAACTAATTTTAAAGCACACTCTAGTGGTCATGTGGACAAGGGCGTAAGCCTCGTCTGGCTTGGCTCACTGTTATCAGAGAGGTTGGATTTCGAATTACTGTGGTATTAACTGAAATTGTTTATCCTGATTTATTGACCACGCAACTCCATGCAACTTTGGATACACTTTCTCTAAATTGTACCTTCTGGATTGGGATTGGAGCAACTCATCCATATTTGCCTGGTCTACGTCCTCAAATCAAACATTTTGCCATGTTAACGATGTAATGTCTTGAATTGGAAAGCTCGTGTTCAGGATCAAAATCATGAGAATCAGAAATTTCAGGCCAAATATTTTTCCAAACTCCCTTCATACAGGACTGTTTAACTTCTGCCCATGCATATCCAATGTTGTCAATACCAGCCCCCTCCCTAACACCAAACTGTACATTAAAGATCGTTATCACTGGAATGTGCGGGCACAAGGTCACGCCACCACTACCCAGGGTGACTGCTAGCCATGCTGAACATGCATCATTTTTATTATTTCTTAATCGCGTTATAGTGAAAACGCTTAAAGTGATATCACATATAACAAGGGATACCCTGTATTTAACGTTCCCATTGTGCATTTTTCTCATTTATTTTAGTCATGCCAAACATTATAATTAATACGCACAAAACAAATTAAGAAAAATTATATCTTAACTAAAAATTATGAAACACTGAAAACTAAAATAGTTTTCCATACACCTTTTCCCTATATTCGCTACTAGCTATAAAACCACTATCAATGTTGTTGAACCTCTCAGGGTATGCATTAAGCAGACACAGGTGATTTAGTTTATGTTGCCTCATCGTGGAGCAAATATAATTTTTTATTCATACAAGCATTGAAAAACGTATTTCTGCAGTAGCTGATGTAGATGTTATCACTATAAGAGTATTCAAAATCAAAATCAAAATTTTTAGTTTTTTCGTATGTAATTTCTGACCAGGATAAACATGATATCCAGGTTCTATCGCCTGTATTTAGACTGTTAGTCACTCTGGTGGTATAGAGTACTGCCAGGGTAGCCGTAATGAGATGTAGTAATGATGGTTAATATGGAAGTGTGAATCCGGTGTGAGTCTTAATCTAACTTAAGCCTATTTAACCAAAATCGGATGACCATTAGGATCATTCCCCTTGAAAAGAAAACTACCCAAGGTACCAGCTGGAAATCGAACCCAGGATCCCTATTTTCGTTGCTAGGTGCACTGACTACTATACCAAGGGGCCAGTTGCTGAAATCGGCTTATTTAAGTAATCTTGTTAAGATATGGATATAGGAATAGTAGTATTTCACTAATAGTAACCACACCAACATGAGCTTCTTGCACGCCTGACCCTGAAAGACCGGGTTTGATCGCGTTAGAATTCAGTGAGGAGGTTTTATTTCTTTTCTTAAATTTTATTTTCTATTGCCTCCAGGTGAAAGATGGCACCGCCCTCTTAAAATTCACACGTTACATCCTTTACCTAAAGGGTAGATAGTTTAAGCCACTGATTACCCGTGTTTTTTTCACTAGAGCGCGCTAACAGAAAACATATATTTGTAGCAATATTCGAACTAGCATGAAGGATGAGGAGGGACCAGCCAGCTAGCTACCCGAGGCGCGCAAGTTTAGGCTGAGTGGAACAACAAACTGTGTGCACCTTAAGATAGTTCTCCGGAAGTGTGTGCTTTCGTGGTGTATTTGAATTATTTCTTAGCACCATGTCTAGCTACCCATTCGGGTTATACGCTCTTTAAATTTTAATCCAAGTTTAAAATATACTAAAAATATTTCCATATCCATCCTTTTTATCACAAATGTACTTTGTTTTTTCTAACGCCATGTCATACTAACCGTTTGGGTTGTATTCGTATGTACTAATTACGATAAAGGACTAGGGATAAGGAAGGATGAGTTTAGATGAATTATACCCACATTTTCAAGTAGGAGAAGTGTTAAAACCATTTAGGAAAAAAAAAACTCTGTAAACCTGACCAGGATTAGAGCTACGATCTCTCCGTCATCGGCAGTCTAATCTACTAAGAGCCTTGCCTTAACCTATTTTGCCATCAAAGTGGTTTAAAATAGTCTATATGTAGGCCTAAATCACGTGGAGCACTACGGAACTTTTTAGCGCCTCCTCTTACTACCTGTTCAAAATTTACTTTTAAACTGCCACAATATGAATGAAGAATAAACCAGAGCACAGGTCAATTCCTGGATAGCTAAGTGGTAAGTGCATTGGTATGCTAAGCCAAAGGTTCCGGGCTCGATTCCCGTGTACAGGTGTCATTTTTAAATTTAAAGTATATAGGTACCAAATAAAATCCAAAGTTACCGTGAACATATGGCCCAAACTTATTAAATATATGTTCCTATTCAGCTACCAACATAATTTCACTGATCATTCTATTAACAAAGTAAATCAATTTGTCAAACTAGCGGTGAAACGAAACGAAAGCTGATAGCGTAAGCTACCGGGGACTCAGAAATTTAAATATTTCTTGTTTGACATAGAATATTTATATTTAAAATAGTTTGTTTAATCTTTCTACTTTGCAAAAGTTTGAGGTTGCTCGGTGTCGAGTCAAAGGTGTGACAGGATAAGGAGATGAAGACATGTCAACAAGGCCCACCCTCATTGCTCGAATTGGGCCGAAACGCACCGGAACTCCGTTCCTCTTGTTAAGAAAAAATATTACGAGCGTTTCGATTGATACAACACAAATTTAAAACGTTCCGCCTGCACACTAGAACGCTATTTCTTCGTTCTTCCTATCATTATTATTATTATTATTATTATTATTATTATTATTATTATTATTATTATTATTATTATTATTATTATTATTATTATTATTATTATTATTAGAACCGCGGCCTACTACCTGTCCGGGTTATACGCACTTACGCTAATGTGTACTGGTAGGGTGATTGTAAGATGAAATGGAGGACCTACAGTTTAACGTGGAATCCAAACCACGGTGTAGGCCTGGCATTCCCCACATTCACAAGTTGTGATTAATACACGTCTTGTCAGAGGTGAAGCTGTTTTCCAAAAGGATCACTATTTTAATCCAAACGAACCCAGATCCCACTACGTATCTGTATAGTGTATTGGGTTTTGAACGGACCTAGAGGCTACTACACTTCTGTATAGTGTATTGCATTTTGTATTACACTAATTTTTCCAAGAATTTGCTTCACAACAGAGACGACGATTCTTATAACAAGACTATGACTTCAACACAAATATTTTACAGATGCTATAATTCCCCTCCCCTTCGCAGCCTCTATTATGGGGATTATTTTTGTAAAGGGCATTTGCTATTTCTATTCGTAGTTAGAAGATTTCTTCTACCTTCAGTTTCACATTGTCTTTCATAGTGTGAATACAGTATCTATTTGAAATTTTTTAACTCTGTGTCACAAGTGTCAACAAAAGAAAAGGAGAGAAAGACACACATTTCGTAAGTAAATAATATTTATTTTAATAAATTATGTTTCACGTGAAGGGTTTATCTACTCAATCTAGTTACAATATTTCTTAACCACGTAACTAACTAAAACTAAACATACTTTCTTCAAAATATTTATTGCATTGAATGAAATAAAAATGACAAAATGGTGTCCGTTTGTCGGCAGCTAAATCTTTAGAAATGTTAAGCTTATTTAATAAAAACTGAACCTAATCAGTAGAGTCAGAATTTACATTCAAATTAGACATATGTGATGTCTAAAATATTTAAATACGTACTAAAATTCCACCACGCAGGTAGTACTGCCAAGATTCTTTTTTAAAAAAAGCACTGTCTTGGTGTGGTCCGAAATAATTCTTAAATAAATTAAAATTTGCACATTATAGAAAGGGTTTACATTAAAGAGTAGAATATCTGGTTGTTTCTGCCAATTTATTGAACAGGGTTTGTTAAAAAACATTTTACAATGAAACATAATTTTTCAAATAAATTAAAAATAATATTAACAATAATAATAACAATAATAATAATAATCGTTCTTAACATTTTCATAATTCTTTAAATTTTCTGGTGCCATATTTTGCCTCTTCTGTAGCAATATTTTGTAGAATTAAACTTCTTTTTAGTTCACAAGAAGTGATTGGTAAATGTTCTAGCATGAATATTTCTTTCATTGTAATTCAATTAATTTAAATCTAGTATTTTCCCCACAAATGATGGTATCCTTCACATGTTTCGATGGTACAAGTGTCTTTTTTACAAGAATGAAAGAGATTTAAAACAAGAATGCTAAAGTATGAAAAAAGGGACAAAATAAAATAATTGTAAATTAATTGTAAATACAATTTTTTTTAAACTTAAATTGTAATATTTATAAAATATGTAAAATAGGCTACTTAAAATATGCAGAAACAAATTATCTACATATAGTTTTTTGTATGAAATGTGCAAAAAAAATAGGTTTGGCATGGTATCAGTAGCTCATTATAAATCCTAACATTTCTAACCAAACACAACGGTTTATAAAATACTTTTAATAAAATGAGTGTTTTTATAAACGGATATATTTCATAGTATATTCATCATTATAATAAGCGTAACAATTTGTTTTTCGCAAAAATTACTGATAAGTTTGATGATAATGAACGTGAGTAGAAAACCGTAGCTTGCATTGGACGTTTTGTTACCCGTTACCCGCCTCAGTGGCGTAGTTGGCTAACGCGCTTGTCGTGTTTAGCTCGACTGCTGAGGACGGGGAGATCGAGGTTCGAATCTCGGTCGGGTGAACTAGGGGTGGTTTTTCCTAAATGGTTTTCCACTCTCCCTCCACGCAAATGCGGGTTCACTTCCTCTAATTAAACCTTCCAAATTCCTAATCCATTAGCGTAATTAGTACTTAAAGCGTATAACCCGAACGGGTAGTAAGACGTGGTGCTAAATATTATTATTATTGTTACCCGTTTCATGTAACGTTGGATCATTATGTTGGCAAGTTCTAACAACAATATTGTCGGAAAGGAAATTAATTTAATTCAGCTTCCTATAGTTAGATATTAATTATTAAATTGTAAATAATAATTTGCCTCTTTAAAATTCAATATCACATATTATAATTTTAGCTTTGTTTCATCAGAAACTTTTCTAAAACACAAAATACTCTATGTATTTGGAGATGCTACAGATCTATATATTTACCATGTAAAAACCGTTATGTCTGTGCTGGAGAGAATAACTACGAAATTAAAATACTAAAACAAGTTCAATCGGTCAGGAATAAGCTACATGCTCAGTGATTTAGGAGGGTTAACTTTAAACTACGTTCCATTTAAGCCTACTACCATTCTCTTCTTATTACAATTTGTTTTAGCAGTCATTGTACTAAACGGCCTAATGCACTCAAAACCAACACTTCTCTCTTATTTATATAAAAAAATACTGTTTTGATAGGATTTAAGTAAATATAATAAATCCATATGCATTACAACTTAGCAGGCATTGCATAACTTACAAGATAAGAATGAATCTACACCAACACAGTAATTGTACGTTCTTAGAGTAATGTAGGCGCTGGCACCAACTTCACTATATTTATTATTATTATTATTATTATTATTATTATTATTATTATTATTATTATTATTATTATTATTATTATTATTATTATTATTAAGCACCGCGTCTTACTACCCGTTCGGGTTATACGCACTTACGCTAATGTGTAATGGTGGGGTGATTGTGAGATGAAATGAAGGACCTACAGTTTAACGTGGAATCCGAACCACGGTGGCGGCCTGGCATTCCCCACATTCACAAGATGTCTTGTCAGAGGTGAAGGAAGGGTTTGGTAAACAGATAAATCTTTGTCGGGACCAAGGATTGAACCCCGGCCGCCAGCATAGAAGTCTGACACCTTACCCCTAGACCACCAGGTCACCTTTGGTTCTAATGTTATACAAACTTGGCCACATATAAGACATCATTAATAATATTTGCAGGACAATGATCAAAATAGAACGATAGCCAGCGATAACTTAGCACAAACGATGACTGTTTATTCTACTTTACAGCCTAAATCTTTTAGAATATATTATTTTAACTTTTCAACCATAATTAAGAGAAGCACTTGACAAAAATTAAAGTGCACACACCTTTTGTTACTTTTTACTTTCTTTCGACCCCTCTAAGAGATAAGTGTTGTGATCGTAAAAAAAACATCACTCGAGGTTTTGACGTTTCATGAAAACCCGAAACAGAAAAAGTGTTTTTTTGTGACGGCGTCTGTCTGTCTGCATCTCGGACTAGAACCGAAACTATATTACCAATTGGGCTGAAACTTGGTATCTAGGATTTTCATATGGTTCCCCCAAGGAATTTCAGAATTAGATATCTGACCCTAATATTATAGATAGTTTACTGAAGGAGAAAAAGAGATCAAATCTATTGATTACAAATCAACTCTAGAGATTTTGATTACAATTTGTATATAGGCATGGTTTAACCTTACAAATAAAATGGCTACTTTCATTTTCCCATGAAAATGACTTTAAGGGCTCTTTGCATAAGCAGAAACTCCCATTTTTGGTAATATCTCCGCAAAAATTTGAGATACGAAACTATAAATTATTGTATAGTTGTAGTACTATTCAAAATTTAAATCTTTTATGTAAAATATATTTTATAAAACCAATTGTTTCTATGCTTTAAGCAATGAACTGTTACATTTGAAGCATCGCGCTGTATGGAACAGAAACGTAGACTCTTAGTAAGACGGAAAAGAATTACGTGGAGAGCTTTGAAATGTTGTGCTGGAGAAGAGTGGACAGACAGGGTGACAAATGAAGAAGTCCTAAGAAGAATGGATGAGAATAGAACCATTTTGGATGTGACACTTCAGTACAAAGCAAACTGTATCGAACACATCATTAGGAGGAACTGTCTTCTGCATGACGTCATAGAAAGAAATGTTGAGGGAAAGAGGAACATAGGAAGTAGGATTCAATTATTCGAGGACTTGAAGGAAAAAAGAAAATTCTGTGATTTGAAGGAAGAGGCAGATAACAGAGCTCATTGGTAGTCTCTAATTTCGCTGACAAAAGGAATGTATCTGTCGGAAGACAGAACACATAATGATAATAATAATATTTTTATAAATCTCTTTAATAATTGAAATTGTTTTGCTATTGGAGGAGAGAAATGTTCCTCTTTACTCAATTCTTCTGCAAGAGTTTCATTTATGTTCTTTGGTGGAGTGTTTCTGCAATAATGTATACGATTTTGTTTCACAAATTTAAGTTTTTAGTAAATATCTCGATATTAAGATAAAAGAAAGAGAAGGTATGTCCGGTGGACAGTACATTTTTTATTTATTTTTTTATTTCCTATAGAACTACGATTAATATAAAAAAAACTTTTAAATAGAAAAGCAAAATGTATACAATTCTGTTTTGAAACCATTTTTATAGATTTTTTTAACTTGACAAGAAATTAAATATTTTGAGATCTGATTGGTAAAAAATTTAAATTCACATTTGATTAAAACAAATTTTTGATCCTAAAACTATAGATTAATTAACTGTCAATTTATTAAAAGAATTTATAGCTTTCTTTAAGCTAAGAGACAAAATAAAATAAAAAAGTTTTGAAATAAAATCAATCTTTAAATAATTGATCTAAATAATATATCAATATAATCATTTTAATATAAAATCCCTGAGGGCTATTATATAAAATGCTTAAAAGAAATTCTTAATTTTTATAAAACTTACATAACTTGAGATATCAGTAGCTATAAATTCCAATAGGAAATAGTAATTGATGAAGTAAATGCAAAAATATTTGGGGAAATTTTATAGATCTCAGCCTGCTCTTTAAGAAAATCAAGATAAATTGGAGCAGTTGGGCTCATTATACAGACGTACAGTACATCAAAGAAAGAGTAAGTTAAAATTTACTTTTGAGATATTAATAGTTTTTGATAGATGTGTGCGGAAAGCCCAATTAAAAAATTCTAATCCGAAGTGTTAGTCTAAATAAAATTAGTAATACTTTATATAACACGAGTGGGATATAATGGAGCCAAGTGGAATTTATAATTGAAAATAAGTCATCTCAAAATTTTCTTAGATTTTATGCTTTTGCATATTGGGTATGTAATACAGCTTTGTATCACCACTCCACCCTCCTTGTTTTATTTCTATTAGTAGGTCACTATTTCCATTTCATCGGTACCACCAGAAGTTACGTGGAAATATATAAATAAATTAGCAACGTATGATTTTCTACGATCCAACAGGAAACAACTGCCGAGTTTCACTAAGAGCTGTGCTTATTACGCTAGGAGAGGATCAGTGGGAGGGTGGAATATACTCTGACCAGTTGCATTCCTTCATCTCTTTGTTTCACTAAGAGCTGTGCTTGTTACGCTAGGAGAGGATCAGTGGGAGGGTGGAATATACTCTGACCAGTTGCATTCCTTCATCTCTTTGTTTCACTAAGAGCTGTGCTTATTACGCTAGGAGAGGATCAGTGGGAGGGTGGGATATACTCTGACCAGTTGCATTTCTTCATCTCTTTGTTTCACTAAGAGCTGTGCTTATTACGCTAGGAGAGGATCAGTGGGAGGGTGGGATATACTCTGACCAGTTGCATTTCTTCATCTCTTTGTTTCACTAAGAGCTGTGTTTATTACGCTAGGAGAGTATCAGTGGGAGGGTGGGATATACTCTGACCAGTTGCATTTCTTCATCTCTTTGTTTCACTAAGAGCTGTGTTTATTACGCTAGGAGAGGATCAGTGGAAGGGTGGGATATACTCTGACCAGTTGCATTTCTTCATCTCTTTGTTTCACTAAGAGCTGTGTTTATTACGCTAGGAGAGGATCAGTGGAAGGGTGGGATATACTCTGACCAGTTGCATTTCTTCATCTCTTTGTTTCACTAAGAGCTGTGCTTATTACGCTAGGAGAGGATCAGTGGGAGGGTGGGATATTCTCTGACCAGTTGCATTTCTTCATCTCTTTGTTTCACTAAGAGCTGTGTTTATTACGCTAGGAGAGGATCAGTGGAAGGGTGGGATATACTCTGACCAGTTGCATTTCTTCATCTCTTTGTTTCACTAAGAGCTGTGCTTATTACGCTAGGAGAGGATCAGTGGGAGGGTGGGATATACTCTGACCAGTTGCATTTCTTCATCTCTTTGTTTCACTAAGAGCTGTGCTTATTACGCTAGGAGAGGATCAGAGGAAGGGTGGGATATACTCTGACCAGTTGCATTTCTTCATCTCTTTGTTTCACTAAGAGCTGTGCTTATTACGCTAGGAGAGGATCAGTGGAAGGGTGGGATATACTCTGACCAGTTGCATTTCTTCATCTCTTTGTTTCACTAAGAGCTGTGTTTATTACGCTAGGAGAGTATCAGTGGGAGGGTGGGATATACTCTGACCAGTTGCATTTCTTCATCTCTTGTTTCACTAAGAGCTGTGTTTATTACGCTAGGAGAGGATCAGTGGGAGGGTGGAATATACTCTGACCAGTTGCATTTCTTCATCTCATTGTTTCTGTTGGATGAACACGTACTCATGAGGAAAAACCCTTAGAAAGAACACTAATTTGATGGAAAGGTGGGAGAAACAAAATCTTTAAGAATTGTATAACTACCTCCCTGAGCTAAAAAAAAACGGCTTGTCCTTTTATGACAGCAAGGTTTGAAGAAGTTTCAGTCCCACCACTTCATTCCTATTGGCTGGCGACATTGTAGGAGATGTTGATGTAAACAGGGTATCAGAAACTCGAAGAAATGACAAAACCATATCTCTGATTTAAGGACAAATTGCCGCTCGAATTAAGAAAACTACAAAGTAGTGGTTAACACCCAAAGCGGCTACTAAGAGTGACGTCAGACCAATCACTGGCTGTTTCGAGTGCATGCAGAATATTTAAAATCAGGTTATATTTCAAGTCCATGTATTTTTACTAAATATTTTTGTACATGTATACATTATATATTTTTGAAATCCTGTACTAATTTTGCGTTTGAAAAAGACAGTTATATTTATTTAGATTTAAAAATAATTCCCAATTGAATGTATGTTGCTTGTATAGTTAGTTCTCTGCTCTATTTATTTGTTGCTCCGTTTTCACGAGTACGTCTTACCCTCTTCTACAAGAAAGAGCAGGGCTGCCCTTAGCAGATGGGGGGGGCCCGGGAAAACATTGTTTGGAGAGCCTCCAGTTACTTACTTTGCTTCTCATACCCCAAAAATACTTTTTTTGGTGTTATTACAGTAGATATATATATATACCAATTTTCAGCCGTATTTTTTTTATCAAGAGATACCCTAAAAGGTAAATAAATATGTGATATAATCATTAATGATAGAAGCCGTGTTTTAATACATATAAGGGTTGATTTCTCTTCCATCTTTGTTAGATATACTTCCCCAATGAACTTGAAATGTTTTAAGGTACCAAGAACAACTGTGTCAAGTTTTAACTAAATCATTTAATGCGTTGAAAAGTTATCCTGAGACATATCCACCACATACAAACAAATCCAAATCAGTGGAGTTAAAACGCAGTTCAATAAATAAAACCACTTGATTATGTTTTTATTTGGTTCTACACTCTGACAATACTAGCTAGATCACCTATACAGTGAGACTTCTATACGAGCATTCGGCTAAAAATGTCCGACCCCATCTTGTTTTTCTCATCCGTCCCTAAACAAGCGCAGGGCCCCCCAAATCGCGGGGTCTTGTGTGGCTCCACCATTCGCACACCTTGGATTTGTAAGAAAAATCAAAATTCATCTTTATAAAATAGTGGAATCCACTCAACTCATTTATATAAACTCAAAATTATTGTATATACTTGTAATCATTTCATTTTATTTATTTAAGGTATTTAACGAGCACTTTCTGAACCGACTGATTATATCAGCACACGACTCGTAAAGTAACTTAAATTTATAAATAATACAACACCCAGTCCCCCGACCGTTAACTCATCACTATGAGAGGTTAAACCCACATTTCACCAATGATAGATCTTTCGACCATGTCAGAAATCGAACCTGGTACCTTTATATCAACAGACAGACGTTCTACCCACTAAGCTAAGACCTGCCTCAGCGGCGTAGTTTGCTAAAGCGCTGGTTTCGTGTTGAGCTAAACTGCCAAGAACGGGGAGATTGAGGTTTGAAACTCGTTCGGGTGAACTGGGGGTGTTTCTACCTAAATTGTTTTCCACTCTCCCTCCTTTCAAATGCGGGTTAACTTCCTCTAAATTCAACCTTCCCAATTCCTAGCCCACTGGCGTAATTAGTACTTAAGCGTATAACCAAACGGGTATTAAAACGTGGTGCTAAGTAGGTGTATTAGAGTAAGCTAAGGTGTTAGAGCACTTGTAA
The DNA here is from genome assembly GCA_039000515.1 of Timema cristinae. Taxonomy (NCBI): domain Eukaryota; kingdom Metazoa; phylum Arthropoda; class Insecta; order Phasmatodea; family Timematidae; genus Timema; species Timema cristinae. The sequence continues at coordinate 26,261,621 of JBCFYV010011164.1, forward strand.
TTATTATTATTATTATTATTATTATTATTGTTATTATTATTAGCACCGCGTCTTACTACACGTTCGGGTTATACGGACTTACACTAATGTGTAATGGTAGGGTGATTGTGAGATGAAATGTAGGACCTACAGTTTAACGTGAAATCCGAACCACGGTGGAGGCCTGGCATTCCCCACATTCACAAGTTGTGTTTAATACACGTATTGTCAGAGGTGAAGGAAGGGTTTGGCACTCAGATAAATCTGTGCCGGGACCGAGGATTGAACCCCGGACCCCCAGCACAGAAGTCTGACACCTTACCCTTACACTACCAGGTAATCAATCCACTTGTCATCAATAAAAACTATAAATGAGAATAATAATGGTGGAACAAACATTACTAATATGTCGCCATTCATAAATATCAACTATAGTATTAGTTGAACAAATGACTATAGTTTTATCCTAATTAAATATCAACTTATATAGGCCTAGTTGGATTGATAAGATTAGTGTCGCACGTGAACCAAATTTCAGGGACATTTTACTCTGCTGTTGGTGACCTGGTGGTCTAGGGGTAAGGTGTCAGACTTCTATGCTGGCGGCCGGGGTTCAATCCCCGGTCCCGGCAAAGATTTATCTGATTACCAAACCCTTCCTTCACCTCTGGCAAGACATCTTGTGAATGTGAGGAATGCCAGGTCTCCACCGTGGTTCGGATTCCACGTTAAACTGTAGGTCCTCCATTTCATCTCACAATCACCCTACCATTACACATTAGCGTAAGTGCGTATAACCCGAACAGGTAGTAAGACGCGGTGCTAATAATAATAATAATACTCTGCTGTTGCTGATTGCAAAGAGGCCGTGGTTCAAACACAACCGAGTGTACTAAAGGTGTTTTTTCCAAAATGTTTCCCCAATCTCCCTACATGAAAGTGAAGGTACACTTCCTATCAATTCAACTTTCCTCATCCTTAACTCATTAGAGTAATTAGTACTTACAGTACATATGTATAGGCCTATAACCTTAATAGGTGGTGCTAAAAGAAAATAACTTTATTATATTCATACGTCAAGTCATGTTATGTGCCGCTGTCACTTTTGAGAGATATTATCAATACTTATATTTTGTTATCACCGAGTATTACTACCAGTTTGGATCATACGCTTATAAAGAAATTACGCTAATATATTAGGGATGAGGAGGGTCGTTTTATTTGAAGTGTACCTATATTTGCGTGCAGGAAGGTTTAATAATAGCCTTTGAGGGAAAACCACTTTATGGGGACTCGAGTCACAATCTCCCCCTCACTGGGAGTACCAGTCTATTGCAAAAATGAGGCCTTAGACCATTAGGCCACTGAAGCGGTAGAAATATATTATCAATATTGGACGCAAATTAGTATATTTTAATTAGGAGAGATTAAATAGCAAGGCTATTATTTTTGTTAGTTACTGTTACAGCAATATCTAGCTAGATATAATATTCTTTGAATTAAAAAAAGACACCTTGATACGGAAACCGAACCCTGGACCTTTGGCTTAGTACTACAATACTATAGCAAATTAGCGATCCACGAATCGTCCCGTTCTTAGGGTCATTCTTCACTCGTATCTTAAGGCAGGGATTATGATATCTAGATATGGCTATAACTGCAATAAACAAATAGATTATTATTATTATTATTATTATTATTATTATTATTATTATTATTATTATTAGCACCGCGTCTTACTACCCGTTCGGGTTATACGCACTTACGTTAATGTGTAGTGGTAGGGTGATTGTGAGATGAAATGAAGGACCTGCAGTTTAACGTGGAATCCGAACCACGGTGGAGGCCTGGCATTCCCCACATTCACAAGATATCTTGTCAGAGGTGAAGAACAAATATAATAGTTTGGTTATTTAACCCATCATGATATGCACGTTTGTACATTTGTCATTTGTCAATAAAAATCCCTCACGAGTCGATGGTGGCTGCTACATCTGATAGCTCGTGCAGATAAATCAATGTAGCTGATCATTTCCACACGTCCATCACAGACTCTGCCTTAAAATATTCGTGAAGAATTACCCCAGGCACAGGATGATTCCTGGATAGTTCAGTGATTAGAGCATTAGCATTCTAATCCAAAGGTCCCGGGTTCGATTCCCGTATTCAGGTGTCATTTTTCAATTTAAAGGATAGTTGAATTAGTTAAAAGGTTCTTCCACTAGAAATTCTACTGTACAAATACAGTCTATTTCACTCTTCCCTTAATAAATAAGTAGGCCTACAGCACGGACGGGTAGTACGTAATGTCGCTATTCCTGAATATCTCACCAAAGTACTAAATGGATAAATGTGAATACTGTGATCTAATTTTTACAAACGTGATATTTGACAGTTCTTGGAAATATCTGAGGAACTCGGCCCTTCTAGATAGGCTGTCCCGTGAAGTTGGTGTGTACTTGTATCTGTGTTGCAGGTCCCAAATGCCAAAGACTCGAGCACGACGCACAGTCACGAGTCTCGGACCGCTCTCTCGCATGTGATATTAGTTCATGTGAGTTGGCCGCGGCCGCGCCCAAACGTCCATCTGCCGGCCCGGGGCTGACCCTGCTCTCTCTCTCAATCAGTCTCACTCTCTCTCACTCTATCTTTCTCTCTCTCATTCTATCTTTCTCACTCTCTCTCACTATCTTTCTCTCTCTTTCTCTCTCACTCTCTCTCAAAGTTTAGTATGGCTAGACTCTCTCAAAGGTTTGTAAAATTGTACTCTCACAATATTTGATATAGATGGACTCTCTCAGTGGTTGGTACAGTTTGACTCTCAATATTTGATATAACTGAACTTTCTCAGTGGTTGGTATAGTAGGACTCTATCAGAGGTTTGTACAGTTGGACTTCAATAGTTTATATATTTGACTCTTTCAAAGGTTGGTATAGTAGGACTCTTCAGAGGTTGGTATAGTAGGACTCTATCAGAGGTTGGTACAGTTGGACTCCCTCAATAGTTTATATAGCTGGACTCTATCAGAGGTTGGTATAGTAGGACTCTATCAAGGTTGTATAGTAGGACTCTATCAGAGGTTGGTATAGTAGGACTCTATCAGAGGTTGGTATAGTAGGACTCTATCAGAGGTTGGTATAGTAGGACTCTATCAGAGGTGGTATAGTAGGACTCTATCCGAGGTTGGTACAGTTGGACTCTATCAGAGGTTGGTATAGTGGACTCTATCAGAGGTTGGTATAGTAGGACTCTATCAGTTGTATAGTAGGACTCTATCAGAGGTTGGTATAGCTGGACTCTATCAGAGTTGTATATAGGACTCTATCAGAGGTTGGTACAGTTGGACTCCTCAATAGTTTATATAGCTGGACTCTATCAGAGGTTGGTATAGTAGGACTCTATCAGAGGTTGGTATAGTAGGACTCTATCAGAGTTGGTATAGTAGGACTCTATCAGAGGTTGGTACAGTTGGACTCCCTCAATAGTTTATATAGCTGGACTCTATCAGAGGTTGGTATAGTAGGACTCTATCAGAGGTTGGTATAGTAGGACTCTATCAAGGTTGTATAGTAGGACTCTATCAGAGAACGGTATAGTGGACTCTATCAAGGTTGGTATAGTAGGACTCTATCAGAGGTTGGTATAGTAGGACTCTATCAGAGGTTGTATAGTAGGACTCTATCAGAGGTTGGTATAGTAGGACTCTATCAGAGGTTGGTACAGTTGGACTCCTCAATAGTTTATATACTGGACTCTATCAGAGGTTGGTATAGTAGGACTCTATCAGAGGTTGTATAGTAGGACTCTATCAGAGGTTGGTATAGTAGGACTCTATCAGAGGTTGGTATAGTAGGACTCTATCAGAGGTTGGTATAGTAGGACTCTATCAGAGGTTGGTATAGTAGGACTCTATCAGAGATTGGTATAGTAGGACTCTATCAGAGGTTGGTATAGTAGGACTCTATCAGAGGTTGGTATAGTAGGACTCTATCAGAGGTTGGTACAGTTGGACTCCTCAATAGTTTATATAGCTGGACTCTATCAGAGGTTGGTATAGTAGGACTCTATCAGAGGTTGGTATAGTAGGACTCTATCAGAGGTTGGTACAGTTGGACTCCCTCAATAGTTTATATAGTGGACTCTATCAGAGGTTGGTATAGTAGGACTCTATCAGAGGTTGGTACAGTTGGACTCCCTCAATAGTTTATATACTGGACTCTATCAGAGGTTGGTACAGTTGGACTCTCAATAGTTTATATAATTTGACTCTTCAAGGTTGGTATAGTAGGACTCTTTCAGATGCTTTTAGAGTTGTGAGCACTGAGAAATGTATATAGAATATTTTTTTAACTAAAACTTTTTTTAATTGATCATGTTAAAACATATAAACATAAGCAGTGTATCTTTATAACAGTGGTATTCAAAAGGTGCCCCGTGAAATTATCGAGGTTATGTTATTTTGAAGTTCCAATAAATATTAGATTTTAAAAAGAAATCACCGAAATTGTTTAAAATCTTTAATACATTTATTTTTAAATAGTTGAATATCTTACGATGAATGAATCGAGCAAATAATTAGAACCTTGTCGTTTCCTACACAATAGTGCAATTCGCGGTCTAACAGAGCAAGGCTTCCCGATATTTTTAGACCAAAGGAGTCCTTACACCAAATAAATCATGCTAGATCCCACGTAAGAAATTCTTACACGTATATTACAGACAGTTAAACTTTACAAACGTAAAGTATAAAACGAACAGAAAATATATGTTCTGGCTGCGCATTTGAAAAATATTTTCGATTCAGATTTGAAAAAAATTGACAAACATAATAATTACTGATACTTATTTAATGTCAAAAACAGATGAATAATATTCTCAAATTACTTTTGGATCCTGAGACAACTTTGATGGAGCCCAAGGGCTACGTGGAGTACATTTTGAAGAAAGCTGACCTAAGGCGTCACTATGAAAATAAACTGGACCTCTGATAAGGGGGGAATCATTGTTCAACTCCCAATCAGGTATAATAAGCGTGTTTATTCCTATGTAGTTTCCCATTCTACATCATCACAAATGCGGGTACACTTTATAAATATTCAAACTTCATTATCACTTGAACCAAGTGTAGTCAATTAATATGCGCATAAGTGGAATTAGTAGTGAGACGCGGCAACGAGAAAAATATCGTTAGTGACTTTGTGCTAAGCTTATCAAGGGAAAAATTCCTGGTTGCGAGAAATTAGAGCTTGGAGATGTCGATTTGTCCAATCCTCGTTTTAAAAAATGTAGCTTCTGTCGTGTAGATAATATCCGAGTCTTGAATTGTTTTAGTCAGACTAGCAGCAGGTGTGGTTACTCGCCACCCGGTGGGACGTTACGCCCTCTGACCACCCCTCTAATGGCGCTCTACACCTTCCTATGGTCTCAAACCTCCCTCAGCCCCCTTGGACTCACTAGTGCGTCACATGAGTTCCTCAACCACTGGCTGGTAAAACGTAAGAGCGACCTCAACACATCACTTCATAGTAACATGTAGAGAGTGACCTCACACTCTCACTTCATAGTAACATGTAGAGAGTGACCTCACACTCTCACTTCATAGTAACATGTAGAGAACGACCTCACGCTCTCAAATCCAGCAAAATTGTAAAGCCTGCACTAATGGTTATGTGAAAAATGGAATAAATATTGTATTATCTCGTTTGAATCAAAAAAACGAGAGTTCATTTCTGCCACGAATATGGAGCAGACTTTTTTCTAAATGATTCTGTACTGTTTCACCCCAAAAAATGATGGTACATTTTCTCTAGATTCTATCTTAATCTTCCCTACTGCATTAGTGTAGTTAATATATTATATACTCACAGCCCAATGCCTACCCCAAACAGGTGATAAAACTTGACGAAAATGAAGTATATTTTGCTCTTTGGTAAAAAAAAAAAAGTACTAGTTTGACCATAAGAGGTTACTAAATTTATAAATATGTTCTGATATCAAGTCTTATAGCCTTAATTCAAAAGTTTATAGAAGTATCATATAATGGACATAAATTTAAAATACATCTTATTTCATTTAAAGAAAAGTGCTAAAATTTCTAAAACTAATACCTACTTATCAGTGGGGAAGCAAATTTAAATTTGGCTGGTAGTTAAAGGGACCACAACTCCAAATATAAATTAAAGTCTGAAAATTTAAAATGTTTAAATGGGACTATGAGAATGGGGGTGTGTGGAGGCTTCCAACCAGTAAAAAAAAACTTTTAGGGATGGTAGAAAATGTAAATTTGGCAGACAGAAAAACAACACAAAATAATTCTTAAATTTGAAATTTCTTAAGGGGGTTGGAAAAATGAGGAGAAGGTCATTAAAATTCCCCATAATAATAGAAATAAATACTTCTCAGCGTGGTAAAAAACTGAAATTAAGAAGGACGGTAAAAGGATCACTTCAATTAACCACAAGAGCTTGAAATTTTAAATGGGACCCCAATCAATAGGGAAATAAAAATTAATAAAAACATTTTAGGTGTGTTAAGAAATTTAAATTTTTCAAGCAGATATAAGGACGCCTCCAAATAACAAAAATAATCTTAACATTTTAGATTTATAAGTGGGAGTTGGATATATGGGGAGGGCAAGGGGCTCAACATTTCTAAAACAAATACAAACCATTACTTCTTAGTGTGGTGAAAACAAAAATTCAAAAGGAGGGTAAAGGAACCACTTCAAATAAGAATAAGAATCTGAAATTCTTACATTTTTAAAGGGAATCTAGGAAATAGGGGAAGGATGGTGACTAAAATACTTTAGGTGTGATATATAATTTAAAATGGGTGAGCAGGTGGAAATACCCCTTGAGATAACAAAATAAATCATTACAATTTGAAATTTTTATGTGGGAGTTGATAGACTAGTGGCTCTGAACATTTTTTATTTTGAAATGAAACTCGGTAAGATATGGGACATATTAGTAAAAAAAAAAGACCTTTTAAGAGAGGTATACAACTAAAAATTGTCAGGAATGTAGAGGGATCACTCAAAAATGTTATGGGTGAAATTAGGGGTTTTGAAATTTCTAAGACTCAAATAATAAATTACTTATCAGTGGGGCATAAGATTGAAATTCGTAAGGTACGTCTAATGACACCCCCCCCCCCCAAATCCCCTCACAAACTTCGCAAAGGTCTGAGCATTCTTAAATTTCAAAATAAAGGACAAAATCTTGGATGGAAGTGCCCTCAAATTTTCTAGAACTAATAAAAATGCAGTATTGTATAGTATAAAATCGAAATATTTTAATAAATATAAAGGGATAGCCAGAAGAGCCTCAACAGATTAAATTTAAAATGATGATCCGGAAAATGGTCAAGTGTTGACGTTTCCAATACAATAATTAATTATTAATCAAATATCTATGTGCTTAAGATATTTAAATTTAATGAGAAAGTATAAAGACCAAGATTTAATCAATTTTTTTTAAATTTGATATTTGGAAGGAGGTAAATAAAATGGGTGAATGTAGATAAATTTCTAAAAATAATATATAAAATACCTTTCAGTATGAAAGAAAATAGAAATTTCGCAGATATCTAGAAATTATATGTATATTTTTAATTATAAGGATTGCTTGAAATTCCGAAAATAAAAAAAATTAACATACTAAGTTTGTTGGGAAATGTAAATACTTGCAAGTAGTTAGGACGACCAACCCAAATAATCAAACATAAAAAAATACTGAAAATTTAAAATCTAAAATTTTGTTCTTCAAGTGGAGGAGGTTTGTGGTGTGTTCAAAGATTTCGAAATTAATAAGAAAAACTGTTAGATGTATTAGAAAAATGAATTACACCATGTGAGTAAATATTCCTTCTCAATTAACCGAATCATTTAATAATAAATGGAATTTCAAAATGTAAATCCCGAAAATGGAAAAGGTTTAAAACTCATACAATTAATGTTGAACAATAATTTTTGGAGGTGTTGAAAATTGGCAAGACTTAAAATAACCACATCAGATAATCAAATAAGATTTACAATTTCGAAATGGGAATGTGGAAATTAGAAGTTTTGAGGGAGAAGGGAGTATTTTGAAATATTTATAATATTATTAGAAAATCTACCTTTCAAAGTGGAAGAAAACTTAAATTTGGCAAAATGATAAATGGACCACACCAAATAGCACGAAAGTTTGGAATCTCAAAATAGGTGTCAAGGAAATGGGTGAAATGGGGTGGGGAAGGGGGGTCAAAATTCCTAAGCTAATAGAAAAAAACCATCTAAATATATTAGACAATTTTAATTTTGTATTATAAGTAGACTAAAAATCTAAAAATAGATAAAAACAATTATCTTAAAGGGGATCCATCAGCATTGCAATTCCATTTAATTAAATATCGAAGGATAAACTAACACCTATCTAGCAGCAACATAATACTGTCATTATCAAAATAAATAATTTGTGTTCACATAGCTCAGTGAATCGTATGATACTCATTTACTCAATATGTTTCTACAACAGAGTATATTATTTCACATATGCTAATTGGTAAACAGTTTCGCTCTTTATTCCAACAAGGCAAATTATTGGGCTTGTTAATGGACCAAGTAATGATTTAATTTATTTTAATTTATAGATTTCCATAAATGGTTCGGGATTTCCATAGTTAGATCATGATTGTTTGTACATGGATGAACTATATATAAAAAATTTGGTAGCTGGATGTTGAACGTCCTAATTTGATATTGTTTTGATGCTGATTACCCGTGCAAAGAACTGGTCAAACAGATATTAAACTAATAAAAATATGTCATCAATAATTAGTTCAAAACTTTCTTCACAACTTCATTGCTAAACCTTTGGATTAAATAAGTTTTAAAAAAACTGTCTGTTTTTGGTGTTATTTTTAATTTTATTTTCCTGTTGAATCTTTATTTTTGAAGTCATTCTGCATCTCCCTCTGACAACATAGTATGATATAGAAATGAAACTGTTTATATATCGGGTGAAGGTTGGACTGCTAACGTTTCAAACAAGACAAGGACACTTCGAACATAGTAATATGTAGCCTACACTCCGTTCACACTGAAAGGTAGTAGTCTTACCTTAACGAATTACACTATGGCACTACCTTATAAGCTATACCATAGAGGAACAATGTGAGGTAAGCTCGCTACCTTACAGGCACTGTACGTATTATGTGTTGTACAAGATATGGACTAGTGTTTGCAGTTTTTATCCGCTATTTAGAGATTTATATGTATAAATATTCTTCTCTAGCAACGTCCATGCCCATTATTGTGAAGGTGTATCGCCGTGATAGCCAATGTTGTTTTGCCGGGGTAATTTTAACTGTCCGTTATAAAGATGAATCCATTAATTAAGAGATGTCCGTTAAGGGATGTTTCAGTGTCCAAGCAAATACAGAGGTATGAAATTAATAACAATTTGTTTTAATAATTTTGTTTCTTATTCTAAATAAATGCCATATTGTACTAACTATTTGTTTATTTTGTTAGAATAATTCATTTTTCAATCATTATGAATGGTTTGAAGATTTTTTTTTTTTTAACTTTGAGTAATTTTATAGCATCTAGAAAATTTGTTCAGAAATATGTCATGTTGCCTAAAATGTATAGATGAATCAACTTAGTAGCAGATGATATTGAAAGTGAGATTATGGATTGTTATGTTTTGTTGAAATAACATTATTTTATGTTATTACAGGTTACCTGGAGACTTTTTGTCCAGTTTTTTAATAGTTTTAGGATACATTTAAAAAAATTAATCGAGTTGTTACCTAAATAGTATTTTGTTGATCACTTTTTGAATGATTAGGATTTAAAATACATGGTATATCAATGAAATATTCCTTTATTTAAAAAATATTATGTCACATTTAATATTTAGTGTGCATGCCCTTGCTCTTTATTAGAGATTCAATGCGTCTTGGCA
>JBCFYV010011164.1:26271650-26341744 GCA_039000515.1 Timema cristinae
CAAGAAATTGGTTAAAAATGTGTGTAAAATTTGAGTTATAAAATGTTAATTCTAAAATTTCAAATAAAAATCAATTCTATGATAGTATTATTGAAACTTTTATCCGTGTTACTGATTGTAGCCAGTAAGCCAAGGTTTAGTCCCAACCCTGTGCATATATGTGTAGAAGGGTTTTAGAGCCTCATTTGAACAAGCAAAGATTGGAATGTTCTACTAGCTGTCATATTCATAAAGACAAAGTAGAGAGTGAATGGGATGAGCGTATTAATAAACAAGTGGTCCTCGGGAAGGCATTAAAGTCTTATTTTCTGTATGAATTGTATGTAGGCCCTATATTAGGAATTTTGACAAAAAGAAACTTCTGAAAAATATTTTTTTAAATTGGTAAATAATGATAGTATTTTACACAACTATTTGTGTATCTGTTAAAATTGACAGCCAAAGGTAACATCACGTGTCTGGACCCATGAACTTATAGGTCTAGTAGTTTTTCTAGCTGTCAAATAAGATTATTTCCATGAAAATTAGAATGTAAACTTGTGACTACATATTATTTAGCATATTGTAACCATCCAAATTTGAAAGAAACTTTAATTAGTTCATGTAAAATAAAGCTATGCATAGTAAGCTCAGCTTAGGTCAAACTGAATCAATTAAAGTTAAATTAACACAATTAAAATGAATACATTTTTTAAAGTCATATTCAATGAATCCAAAAGCTGCAATGTTCCGAATCACAGATAAATATTATTTGATATTTAAAAAATGATCTAAAATTATCGAAATAATCAGGAGGTCCCAAGAGCCAGTTACAGATGAAAAGTGGAGATCCGAGAAATAAGAGAGAACATTGAAAAACCATCCAACATACATTTATTGAAATGTAAGTAACAAATTTTAGCTTTTGTTCAAAACAAAACATTAAAGGAACATGGTAAGCTTTTTAATCCCTTAATATCCAAGCAGAAACAAATCAGAAATGGGTTATTTATACATAATACAAGCTTACATACAATGTTTGAACATGTTGCAGTCATTGGAATAATTAAAAATATAGACTTCTGTGTTGGAGGTCTGGGGTTCAATCCTCGGTCCCGGCACATATTTATCTGATTGTCCAACACTTCCTTCACCTCTGTCAATACCTGTATTAATCACAACTTGTAAATGTGGGGAATGCCAGGCCTCCACCGTGTTTCGGATTCCACGTTAAACTGTAGGTCCTACATTTCATCTCACAATCACCTTACCATTACACATTAGCGTAAATGCGTATAACCCAAACGGGTAGTAAGACGCGGTGCTAATAATAATTAAAAATAATGTATGTATTTATATGCCCTAATAGTGAATTGTTTTAATTCGCATTGATTTATTATTTATCCATAGCTGAATTAAAATAACCATTATATAAATCCTTTAGCATTTTGCACCGTCTAAAATGTTAACATACCTTAAGTTAATTTCCCAATTAGGAGAGACGTAAGCCCATTTTTATGACAATCTCTATAATCAGTTTTATACTAAGCTTATGTTTTGAAAACCACCAATAATAATTTCGATAATTTTTCTATAACAAATGTATTATAGATTCATCAGACTAGTAACATATTGTGGACATAGAAACGTTTGACGTAATCTTACTTTATATATTAAACCACCAAAATGTTCAATAACAGGAAAAACTATACATACATCCTATACATACCTAATATATGACATTAGGAGCTCTAAAGTTCATTGCTGCACTTAAAAAAGTACACCGCCTATTTTGAGCTAGCTCTAGCCAGTCCACCTCCTTACACTCTATTCCTATATTGCGCCAGTTATATCCAGTCCACCTCATTATATCTTAGCCCTATATTGAGCTAGATCTATCCAGTACACCTCACTACACCCTATCCCTATCTTCAGCTAGTTATACTCAGTACCCCTTATTACACCCTATCCTTATCTTCAGATAGTTCTATCCAGTCCACCTCACTACACCCTATACATATATTGAGCTAGTTATATCCAGTCCAACTCATTACACCTTATCCATATTATGTGCTAGTTCTATCCAGTCCATCCCATTAGACCGTGTCTTTATCTTGTGCTAGTTTTATCCAGTTAATACTCTAAACATGGTTATGCATGTCATGCGCAACTTAACTTGAGAGATTTGATTACCCTGGTGATAAGTACAGGGTATTTAGCTAATCCATATGTAACCTCCTCCACTATCCATTATATACATCCTTCTTGGACCAAATAATTTTCAGTTCTTTTTATATCCTTGGGTGTTTGGTTTACTATAAGAGAGCCTTGGTTAGGGTCGTGTTACAAAATTATTTAACCTAAACTACTATGAAAATCATGGAATACACACACAACACACACACATATATATATATATAATATATATATATATATAGACAATACCCACATTCCTTTAATTTTTATATGCAATGAAAAATGGTTAAGAGTCTATTTCATTAGTTATAAATTTGTACTAAATTAATCAATAAGATTAAATTTCTATGAAATATATTAAAATTATTTTTATAAATTTACAATGCCTTACAATATAAAAAATATGTATTCATATTAGACTTATTGTATTAACAAGTTAAATTTTTCCCACCACCAAAATTATTTGAAAAATATGTTTGAATTTTAAAGTTATTTTTCCACTAACCAATAATATCTTTGCCTCTAACAAGTATTTTCATGCGAAACATTTTTTGTTTTCTGACCAATATTAATAAAGTGTGACGAAACATTATTAATTTTTTACCCATTTTATTGTGCAAAGTAACATTATATTTAATGGATTTCATAGAGAAAATTGTCACAATTAAGAAATAAATGTTATCTATCCATGGAGAATAGTTTCATAAAAAAACAATACGGTATATTTAATATATCCATGAAACATATTTTCACAGAGTAACAATAACTTTTATTTATTCATGGAACATAGTTTTAAAAGAGGAACAATAACTTTTACCTGTATATGTAGCATACTTTTATAGAGAAACATAAATGATTATATAATCATGGAACGTATTTTAAAATATTATCAATAACGGTAACTTATACTAAAGAGAATAGTTTCAAAGAGGAACAATAACTTTTATTTATTCATGGAGCGTAGTTTCAAAGATTAACAATAATAGTTTATATATTGATGGAACATAATTTCAGAGAGGAACAATAACGGTTATATATTCATGGAGCATAGTTTCAGATAGGAGCACGTCCAGAATTCTCGCGTATTTAAGAAGCCATTTGTTACCTAAAGATATACCTCACCCCAAATTGAAGGCATAGGTTATCAACCTTTCCCTATACAAAATTTTACAAATTCACATTTTAAGTGTTTAAATTTTTTTTAAATTGCATAAAAAGGTGGAATTATTTCATTTTCAACTACGTTTAACGCAAAATATCATAGTTCTGATATAATGAGGTAAATTGTGAAAAACACAAATCTAGTTTTCCTCAAAATTATTATTATTAGCACCGCGTTTTACTACCGTTCGGGTTATACGCTCTTACGCTAATGTGTAATGGGTAGGGTGATTATGAGATGAAATGAAGGACTACAGTTTAACGTGGAATCCGAACCACGGTGGAGTTTCCTCAAAGAATTTGTAATTTCTCTTTAGGACTACAACAAAATATTTGAAGAAAATTGAGGATTGTTTTGGTGGTTTAAGGAAGTTTCCTACCTGTGACGTAACGGCAAGTTATAATAGGATTTCTCATGTTAATGTGTTTACGTTCTATTCGGTGGGTGGGTTTTAAAAATACAATATTGAAACAAAAAATATAAATTCTTATATATATCTAAACGTAGACTAACACTGTCAAAATATATTTGTTTTAACTTAAAATAGTATTTTGTAGGTCTTAAACGTAATATTTTTATATCTACAGATCAGGCTTGGATAAATTTTCCTGCTTAAATGTAGACATAAAATTTATGAGGAAGCATATGTCTATCTAGAATAGGACACAATAAAATTATAAGCTTGAAATGCAAGTCAATGTTGTCCAGGCGCAAACAGTAGAGTAAGTGTTTATACTCGTCAGTGGAAAGGGGAAATCTTTTCAGCAGGTAAACAAGATAACCGGCAGAATTAACTAATCATTTTCTTCCTTCTCCTTCTATTTTAAAAATTGGCATCCAAACCCGCTTTGGTGGGTTCGTGGTCTAAAGTGCTATTCTCGCAGTAGAACTAGACTGCTAATGGCGAGGAAAAGAGATTTGAATCTCGGTTGGGTATACTGAGGGTGTTTTTCCAAAAATTGTTTTCCACTCTCCCTCCATGTAAATATTTGTACACTTCCTAAAATATAACTTTCCTAATCCATAAAACTATTAGTGTAATCAGTACCCAAACGGGTAGTAAGACGTGGTACTAAAAAAAAAAAATTGCGTCTAAGTGTAATAGTGCTTAAAGTGCTTAGGCCTGTCAAGCTAGATGCAACCCGCTTCGCAAAATAGCTTCGAAATCAACAAGTAAGCATCGTCGTTAGCCTACAAAACTGCCATTGACATAATAAATAACGAATGGTGATGATGTATCGTCAAGTAGACGGTGCCCCTTACATCCTTGGTGTTGTAAGCGTACTCAAAATATGTTTTTTTAAAGTTATTATGTTCTCAAATTCCGATACCTGGTAAGCAAGCGCAAGTTTCCCGAGGAGCGAGAGCAGGGGATATCTCCAATAGCGCTTTGGAACCACAGACGCAACGTAGCGTGATCGACGAACAGCGGCCCCAGAAGAACCACAAAGGGCCCCGCCGAGAATAGGATTCTGCACACATCTCACGCCTTATCTCACGTCTTTTAACGTGAGTTTTAAGAGACTGGAGACTCACACATCAAGTTACAATCTGTCTCAAACTTCGGAACAATGGGGACAGCCACAACTTGCAGTAGCTTGGATCGAGGGCTCATCGTTGACGTGACGATCCAGCACTCTGATTACAATTACTTTACTCGACTTTACAAACTTTTTGATCTAGGTACACTTAGTTACATCCAAAACTAGTTTTATTTTACAAAGTGTTTGGTCTAGGTAACTTATTTAGTCTACGTTAGAATCTAGTCATACTTAACAAATTGTTTGGTAAGACTTAGTTGCATCAACATCATCTATTTAAATGTTATATTGTAACAACACCAGCTATTCATTATTACAGGGTAATGACACCTGAGATCTTTAAATGTTTCAGTGTAACATTAACACCAGCTATTCAATTGTTGCATGGTGATGACACTGGTTTTTCAATTGTTTCAGGGTATGACACTAGCTATTCAGTTGTTTCAGTGTAACGATAATGTTTTGTTTAACACTGTGATTCAAACGCCGTTATCTGCATCTCAGATCAGACGATCTTGACGTTTATTCCGCGTGCCCACCGATGTAGGAAGGGCGTAGAAAGCTAAATTTTCTAGGGGTTCCGTTAACAAACTCTAGGGGGGGTTCGGAACCCCCATGACCCGGTCCTTTCTTTCATAATTTGCATAGTTAGCAAATAATGTTTTGAGTAAGTAGGTATGTTGAGATTATGGGTGGGGGAAGGGTAATAACCTACCTACATAAGTAACAAACTCAATTTCTAACCTTTTTTCTGTTATTTAAGCCGCTCTTTTCTTAAGGTGATTCCTCAAATAGGATCTTACAGGTGATAGCAAAAATATTTGTCCCATTTTCTCGGCTCGGCTCATTCCAATAAACGTTCTTTGTTTTTCTACACCATATGAATAAAAGATAAAAAATATATTATTTGAAATGTTGACAGAACTAATTTTACAATCGGAAGATTTACAAGATGTATCTTGAAGGTGAATATTAAAATATTCATTAACTTAGTTGATGACATATACAATTAAAACTATACTAAGAGTAAGAAATTAAACCTTGGATTTTAAAATGTATTTGTGGACACCCCCCTACCCCCCTTTAAGGGGGCATCCAACAAATTCCAGGAGTTCTAGTTAATCCCATAGGGGTCTGGATCCCCATCTTTCTACGCCCACCGTTATATATATTATATATTATATTATATTATATATTATATATATATCCAGTGTAGAAATAGATACGGTAGCTTACAGGATATAACCTATCCTTATTGAAGGTCCCTCCGTGTTATTTGCTAGACTAAATATATGTTGTCTTTGTTAATAACATACAATCTGTTGTTCCAGAAGTATGAATTATCAGCTAGACTGGATGGTCATAAGGAACCAAGTATATGACATGTCTGTTCCAGATGTTTGACTACCAGAAACAAACTGTTTATTGAAACATCTCTTAGTTTGCTGTTTCAACAATGCCAACGTACTTTCTAATTTAAATGCATCAATGGAGAAATGGGGCAATCGTTTCTCCAGCTAATTTTTAATTCTCATTGCTTGGTCATATTTCACAGCGTTTGACACACATACACACAGATATTTTATATAATTATATTATATTATATATATTATTATAATATATATGTATTATATATATAATGTATATTATTATAATTAATGTTTGATATTGTATATATTAATATATAAAATGTGAATATCATAAGGTGGATTGAAACATGTTGGAGCTATCGCCCACTACGACAATTGCTAGGTATGGAGGAAATAACTAATTAATTGCATATTTGAGAACTTAATTTGTAACAGAGGGAGTCACCTCAATAAGTCAAACACAAGATTTCTTAAAGTAATTCTAATGTAGTATCACATTTAGTTAAAATATTTATTTTAAGTTTTAATCTTTACTTTAGACACCAAGGCTAGTAAGGGTTTAATCTAAAAGCTAGAGATGAGGAAGGTTGTTTTATATGAAGTGTACCCACATTAGCATGGAAAGAGTACCGAAAACACACTGATTAACCTAACATATATAACTTTTTTTAGCACCACGTCTTACTACCCGTTTGGTATATACACCTATGTACTAATTACACTAATGGGTTCCGGATTAGGAAGGTTTAATTGAGAGGAAGTGCACCAAAATTGTGTAAAGGTGAGTTGAAAACCACCCTCATTACACCCGACTGGGATCGAACCCCGGACTCCCCATCTTCAGCAGTCTACTTTAACACGTAAGTAGCGCGTTAGGCTACGCGGTCACCGAAGCGGGTAGCACATATAATAGAACCCCCTCCCACATTTAGCCCCCATTAGCGCGGAAAGAGAACTATAAATAATGTATATAGACCCCTTACACAATTCACCCGTCCTGTATTTGATACATTGACCTCCCCACCATCAGAAATACAGCCTACTGCAAGCCTGACGCCCTAAACCATGTGGGCATATACAACAGTATAGGAAGTTAATATTATTTGTTTTAAGCTTACCAGTAGTTAAAGAGAATGTCCAAGGCGCTAATCATCCATCCATATTAAAACCTTATACGAAAAATCGATCAACCAAAAATGAACTAAGATGGAGAACAAGTGAAGCATGAAAACTGAGAATACGAGTCTAGACATTTGTGGAAGAGTTCTTTAGTTGATTAGTCTGACGTTATGTTTGCTATTAATTACCAGAGCCTAGATTTTTATCACATAAAAATTATCAATATGACTTCAATTCTCATTTTATCTCGACACCTCTAAGAGAAAGTATTGTGATTGTCAAAAAATTTTAACTCGAGATTATGATGAATGTCGACGTTTTATGACCCCCTGAAACAAAAATGTTGTTTTCGCAATGCCGTTGTCTGTTCGTGTGTTTGTAACGTGAGTTAAAGCCGAAACTATTTTGCAGATTGGGCTAAAACTTAGTATCTTGAGTGTTTATAAGATCCCCCCGAGGGGTTTCTGGAATTATATGTCCAGCCCTAAATTTAAGGGTAGTTTACTGATAGACAAAAAGGAATAATAATTATTATTATTATTAGCACCACGTCTTACTACCCATTCGGGTTATACGCACTTACGCTAATGTGTAATGGTAGGGTGATTGTGAGATGAAATGAAGGACCTACAGTTTAACATAGTATCCAAACCACGGTGGAGGCCTGGCATTCCCCACATTCACAAGATTTCTTGTCAGAGATGAAGGAAGGGTTTGGTAATCAGATAAATCTGTGCCGGGAAAGGAAGAATCAATTTCCTCGAAATTTGCTTTAACAATTTTGATTAAATTTTATATCTAGACACTGTTTATTACGATAAACAAAATGGCAATTCTCATTTTCTCATTAAAATGACTTTGAGAGTACTTTACATGAATGAAATTTTCCAATTTTCATCTTTTCTCAGCAACTATACGAAATATCTTATGATTGTATATATTGTATAGTTGTAGTAGGCTTACTATTAAAGATACAAATATTTTACTTAAAATATATATTTATAAAACCAATAGTTTCTGAGCTTTAATCAGATATATACACTTTTTAAATCTGCTCTTTAAAATTAATTTGATTCTTAAGTCCTTTGATGAACAAAGATACAGTATTTATCTTTTCTCAAATTTTCTGTAACAGTGTTCCTAGTTTCTAATGCCGTAGAGTAAGTAAGTATCAGTGTATATTATTTCATTTATGATCTTTGTTGTGTTGCTTATACAACAACATATAACCTTGTTATTTCGTTTTACAAATATAACTAGTTTTTATTAAATGTTTATTTTAATATAAATGCGAGGGAAAGTATGTGCGGTGCACCGTACCTTTTTTAATTTCCTAAAAATATGAACAAAAACTCGAAATTAATAAAGACGATTAAATCAAAAACACATTTTACAATTTGGAAACTTAGGCAACTTTCCCACCGGATGAAGCATAAAAAATTGCAACATTTTTACGAAACATACAGCATGTAACAAAAAGCACGAACAATCAGATAGAATGCAACATGGAACATGGCACATGGAACATGGTATATGGGAGAATCAGGTCGTATTGGAATCGTCTGACGAAGATCTATAATAATGGTGCTACTGGCTACTATCAAAAGGCGAAATAAGAAACAACATAATATACAAATAGAAGTATAGTAAAGAACGGTGAGTGGGACATAATATTGATGCAGCAACAAAGTTTGCGGTGAATAAAAATCTATCCGGCAAGACTCTTCTGGCTGACAATCATTTGGAATCATTGCCAGCCCCATGGTGTGTAGTGGTCAGTGTACCTGGCTATGAGCCTAGAAGTACCAGGTTCAGGTGGTAACATGGATATTTTTTCTGAAAGGGGAGTCACACCAACGGTCACCAGAGTTTGGTTAGTTAGGCATAAGTTAGGTTAAGAGTTTCCACTGATTTCATACTCAATCATACTCACTATCATCTCATACTCACTATCATCCTTATACTCACTTCACTTCATACCTAATCATACTCACTATCACCTTCATACTCACTATCACCTTATACTCACTATCACCTTCATACTCACTATCACCTTATACTCACTATCACCTTCATACTCACTATCACCTTCATACTCACTATCACCTTCATACTCACTATCACCTTTATACTCACTATCACCTTATACTCACTATCACCTTCATACTCACTATCACCTTCATACTCACTATCACCTTCATACTCACTATCACCTTCATACTCACTATCACCTTTTACTCACTATCACCTTCATACTCACTATCATCTCATACTCACTATCACCTTATACTCACTATCACCCTTATACTCACTATCACCTTCATACTCACTATCACCTTTATACTCACTATCACCTTCATACTCACTATCACCTTCATACTCACTATCACCTTCATACTCACTATCACCTTCATACTCACTATCACCTTCATACTCACTATCACCTTCATACTACTATCACCTTCATACTCACTATCACCTTATACTCACTATCACCTCATACTCACTATCACCTCATACTCACTATCACCTCATACTCACTATCACCTCATACTCACTATCACCTTCATACTCACTATCATTCTCATACTCATCTATATCACCCTCATACTCACTATCACCCTCATACTCACTATCACCCTCATACTCACTATCACCTTCATACTCACTATCATCCTCATACTCACTATCCCCTTCATACTCACTATCAACCTCATACTCACTATCATCCTCATACTCACCATCACCTCATTTCATCGGGACATGGAAGAAAGGCTGTACAATTAGTACATTTGGGCGTCCCCTGAACAATAGTATATTAGTACTTGCTAATCTTTCCACAAACGGGGATGCAGATTGATGTAACCCAGGCGCGCATTATTATTATTTTATATAATCACTTATAAAACTCAGTCACGGTCGTCATAGATATAGTAAAATCGCATTTTAGCCCTTTCCCAACAATAATTGAGCTCTTGCTGCACATCAAACATGGAGCAGTGAACTAGTTTACTCAATCAGGGACACATGATGCAAACAGCAACGCGTCATGTACCTCCCGGTCTAAAGTGTATCTATTGTTAGCAAGTGTTCAGACACTGATGGTGCATATTAGACGCTGCATGAGTCTGTTTCATCCGGTGTGAAAGCTGACTAAAATATAGTGACTAAGTGAAGCCTTTAACAAGTAACTCTTGCTTCCTACCTTATATTATTGATTTACAAATGTATGCTTCAGAAATAATAGCTATCTCCTTCCAAAGTAACCCCTTCCATCTTAAGGACGTTGCCTACCTTTGACGTCATGACGGGTCAAGATAGGGATTTCCTACGTTAGTGAATTTACGTTTTACTCAGCGAGTTTTAATGATACAACGTTGAAAAAAAAACATAAGTTCTTAAATAGTTATAAAATAGTCCTGCAGTATCACAAAATAATTATTTTATTTTAAGCAGTTTTTTGTTAAAGTATTTTTTTAAATCCTCTATAACTTAGGCTATTTGGCTTGGTCATGAAAATGGCCTGTATGAGTCTTCCTGCCAGGATGCGGATTAAAAAAGTCCTTGGAGCATATGTATAACTAAAATAGCAAACAATGAAAAGGTAAAATTAAAAAGAAAGTCTAATTTTTCAAGGCACAAATATTAAAGTGAATGTGTAAACTCGTCCAAGGAAGAGGAAAAGGGTTATCAGCACATAGACAAGAGCCCTCTCAAGGTTAACTTATAATTTTCTTACCTCTCTTTCTATTCTGTACATTGACGTCTAAGTGTAATCGTGCCTAGACTGCTTAGGTGCAACCCGCATCACAAAATAGCTTCGAAATCTCCAAATCGGCAACGTCGTTAATTGCAGTGTATCACCAGGAATGTGTAATTTACAACCATACAAGAAATTAAGATACATAATTAATCACATAATTATCTTCTCATTCCCACAACTCTATGTTTGAAAGAAAATATAAAATATCAATAGTATAAAATATAAAATATCAATAGTATTTATAAATATACTTATTCAAGATAAACGCCTGAAAATGAAGACCTAAAAAAAATTTGCTTCCACAACCAGGGGATCATAAACAAAATTTATTTGCACATAAGAACTATCTGGGATGGAACAAAAAAAAAGACAGCATGTAATCAGAATTCGGGTCCTGGTTACTAGTATTTCAAGTCAGCGAAGTTAGGGAAGAGGCTAGCACGATTGACTTTGTATCAGGAGATCCAGGGTGATCATGAATAGTTGCAAATTAAGATGAATTATTTTAAAAGTTTGGTTTAATATTGGTGATGTTCTTATAAATGTTAATAATATTCTATTTACTCTCTCAGAGTAGATATTTCAAGAAATTGAAATCCAACACTTTCATTTAATCATACTTATACTAGTGAACACATTTTGGCTATGAACGATATAATTGAGGAGCTAGGCTTCAAATTATTAAAGGAATGCGAAAAGAACTTTAGAGTTGCAAAATTCTGCAAACAATAACATTTTACAAGCAGAGAGAGTACTATACTGGCAAGAGTCTGCAAGCTGCAAGTGGCAAAAGTGGTGAAAGTGTCAAATGTCATGAGTTTTTAAACCAATAAAAATGTTTTTGATCTCGATTATATTAAAATGTATTGTTTATTCGGTGACCGATGGATTGTAGTTCACTATAAACAAAGTCCTGGTAGCACTTGCCCCCTTTTGTGTGTTTATTCACTTTAAAACAAGTGAGGTAGAGCGACAACCAACACCTGCCCCAACCTGCCAACAGGTAGTTTGACCTCGGTGCCATATCCAGTGTGTTGCACGCTTCACGCTCGTTGACCGCTCCTCACACCGCACGCACCACGGGCTGGTGACCAGACACCTGCTTCTGTACAGGGATCACCAGCCAAGGAGAGGGGATTGGTCAGGACCGCGACATGGTGGAATAGCAACCAGAGGGAGGAGGCACGAGTCTGTTCTCTGTAAAAGTATCCAAGAAACAAGAGTCTGTTCTCTGTAAGAGTATCCAACACACAAGAGTCTGTTCTCTGTAAGAGTATCCAAGACACAAGAGTCTGTTCTCTGTAAGAGTATCCAATACACAAGAGTTTGTTATCTGCAATAGTATCCAAGACACAAGAGTCTGTTCTCTGTAAGAGTATCCAGATACAAGAGTCTGTTCTCTGTAAGAGTATCCAAGACACAAGAGTCTGTTCTCTGTAAGAGTATCCAAGACACAAGAGTCTGTTCTCTGTAAGAGTATCCAACACACAAGAGTATGTTCTCTGTAATAGTATCCAACACACAAGAGTCTGTTCTCTGTAAGAGTATCCAACACACAAGAGTCTGTTCTCTGTAAGAGTATCCAAGACACAAGAGTCTGTTCTCTGTAAGAGTATCCAAGACACAAGAGTCTGTTCTCTGTAAGAGTATCCAACACACAAGAGTCTGTTCTCTGTAAGAGTATCCAAACACAAGAGTTTGTTCTCTGTAAGAGTATCCAAGACACAAGAGTATGTTATCTGTAAGAGTATCCAAAACACAAGAGTCTGTTCTCTGTAAGAGTATCCAAGACACAAGAGTCTGTTCTCTGTAAGAGTATCCAACACACAAGAGTCTGTTCTCTGTAAGAGTATCAAAGACACAAGAGTATGTTCTCTGTAAGAGTATCCAAAACACAAGAGTATGTTCTCTGTAAGAGTATCCAAGACACAAGAGTCTGTTCTCAGTAAGAGTATCCAACACACAAGAGTCTGTTCTCTGTAAGAGTATCCAAACACAAGAGTTTGTTCTCTGTAAGAGTATCCAAGACACAAGAGTATGTTATCTGTAAGAGTATCCAAAACACAAGAGTCTGTTCTCTGTAAGAGTATCCAAGACACAAGAGTCTGTTCTCTGTAAGAGTATCCAACACACAAGAGTCTGTTCTCTGTAAGAGTATCCAAGACACAAGAGTATGTTCTCTGTAAGAGTATCCAAAACACAAGAGTCTGTTCTCTGTAAGAGTATCCAAGACACAAGAGTATGTTTTCTGTAAGAGTATCCAAAACACAAGAGTATGTTCTCTGTAAGAGTATCCAAAACACAAGAGTATGTTCTCTGTAAGAGTATCCAAGACACAAGAGTCTGTTCTCTGTGAGAGTATCCAAGACACAAGAAGCCTGTGCTCTGTAAGAGTATCCAAGACACAAGAGTCGGTTCTCTGCAAGAGTATCCAATACACCAGAGTGTGTTATCTGCAAGAGTATCCAAGACACAAGAGCTTGTTCTCTGCAAGAGTATTCAATACACCAGAATTTGTTATCTGCAAGAGTATCCAAGACACAAGAGTTTGTTCTCTGTAAGAGTATTCAAGACACAAGAGTATGTTCTCTGTAAGAGTATCCAAGACACAAGAGTTTTCAAGCGACACAAATAACCATTCATTTCAAGAGCCCCATGAAATGTATATTATTTAAATAAACTAAACAATCCAAGAAAACTGTATGAAGCAAGGTAATTTGAGTGAAATGCATCAGGTCTACAATGTATAAAGTATTTGAGGATAATGAGATATAAAGTAGAACACCCTCCTAATACAGCATATTTCCCTAGTGGAAACCACTGTGTCAACCCTTCCGGCAGCAATGAATAATTGATAAGGTCGTTACTACAAAAATGTTCAAACTTGATAGTTCAGACTACATTCAATAGCTCGATACATCCAGTAATATGACCTTTTATGTCATTTTCCTTCCTCCAATCCTCGTAGACTCCCATAGTATACAGTGGTCTTTTTCCCTACGTCTCAAGCAGGAAACACGTGTCATTTCTGTGAACTATTGCGTGTTTTTAGTGTTTTTTGATAGAGTGTATTGACAGGTTTTTATATTCAGAAACGTAAACATGAGAATATTTGCCTGTAGCAGAATTGATACAGAGGGTGGTGATACAATCTGTGAACAGGGCACAGACACGCGATTAAATCGAAGGAATAGTTTCAGGCGAGTCCTGAACTTGATGAACCGATGATAACGAATGATATAATCATAGCGGAAACTTGAGTCAACAAAAGAATGTAACGAAGGAGAACAATTACCTAGCTTCTGCATCAAATATAAAGATGCACTTGCCCGATACCAGCGTTCAATGGTCTAAAGAAACAAATACTATAGATAATACACCGCCTACCATAAATTAAGAGAAAATATAAAACAGAACATACATTTACATAGAACATACTACCATTGACAAATTCCTGTATTTTTTAGTGATGTTTCTTTATAATTTAAGTAATACGGCACTTTAATTATTCCGATATTACGCTGGTTTTCATGGTGTCGGATTATCCAGCTTATACTGTAGTTCTTAAATTTAGTTTTTGTTAGTAATCATTATGATTTGAAACA
This sequence comes from Timema cristinae, assembly GCA_039000515.1. NCBI lineage: Eukaryota > Metazoa > Arthropoda > Insecta > Phasmatodea > Timematidae > Timema > Timema cristinae. Next base: position 26,286,386 of record JBCFYV010011164.1, read on the forward strand.
CACTAAACAAAAGGGCACTTCTAGCAGAGGTCCTAGCTGTCTTATCATACACTTTAGACAAGCATTATACTTTGGTGATATTTGATGGGAATCTTTGGGGAACGATTTCCCAAACTGTCCTTATCTGAACCTCTCTAACTGGTACAGTTCTTATAAAAACACCCTACTCATCACTATCCATTAGATTGTAAATCTTGTATTGAATTAAATTTTACTACAAGTATTTAACTTGCACTTTCTGAATAAACTGATTAGACAAGAACACGAATTACAAAATACTATAATTATAGATCAAACAAAATACCCATCGAAACAGCAGTGTGAAGAGTAGACTCCCATTTCACCATTAAATTTTTTTGGCCATGCTGAGGATCGAATCCAGTATATTAGCTTATCAAGTGAATCAGCGACTGAAGTAAGTAGTCGAACTGTATTGAACATAGAGTCTACTATTAATAAAGCAGAAGTTTCTTGTACTTAGCCAAACTTACAGTAAATTCATATTCATTCTTTAAAAAAATCTACATACACTGTTTAAGGAGGAATGAAAGGTAATGCTAACTAAGATCCATTTGTTTCATTTTTGAATAAGGAAAACATATTTTGGAATAAATAAATAAAATATTATTTCAATAGAAACGTTTAGTTCAATTTTTACTCATAGTAATCCCAAATATTATTTAATATCTGTCATTGGCATTGTTTAGTCTGACCAAGAATTTTTCTCCTCATTTATAAGTTTCTTGTCAAATAACGCAGTGGCGGATATGTATAAAAGTGTATGTCTAATCAATGTTTCTGCTGAAACCATATTTTAATTAGTTTGGTTAAAAAAGTGATGTGTTATAAAACTAGAAAAATATGGACCTTAATTCGTGTACGTTTCTTTCGCAACTTATAAGACCGTATTCCGTAAAACGAGATCTATGCCCTAGTTACAGTTTGCTCTGTCCACAAAGTCCCGATATGTAAAGACCATATTCTATGAGAAGAGTTCTACTCCACAATTATTACAGTTTGCTCTGTCCATAAAATCCATATTAATTGGTCCATAGTGCGTTGCACTTTATGGAAGAGGGATCAATTTTACTTACTAAAGGACTATAGTTACGAAAGACTTCGGAGTAAAAACCACAGATAAATAAATAAAGATCGATGTACAAATCAAAAATGACTACATCATTGTTAGTAAGGAAAACGGTTATCATTTCTAAACGTGTTGTAGTTCATTTACTCACCTTTAATAATATGTAATTAATATAAAAGTGAATGTAATTTGTCAGTAATTATTTTTAACTAAAACCTATAAACAAAAAATACAAATATGAACATGTTGATTGTGTTTAGTCTAGATTATTTTCCCCCATCTAGAAACTATTTGGACAAAGTGCTAATTTTTCCAACTGGGTGACGCGATATCAAGTAGTTAAGAACACGGAGTGTGTGCACAAAATTAAAAATCACACACGATGTGATTCGAGAGTAGACCTTCTATTTCACATTTTTAACAAGAGTATAAAAGTTATAAATAGTGATTCAATGATTTCAAATCATTACATTTCACTGGTTATATGGGGTCAAACTTGTTATTTTATGTTTTTCATGAACCATTGTTACGGTAGTTATTGAAATATGAGGCTGAAATTTACTATAACTAGACATTCATATGAAGTATAGTATTATAAATACTGCATTATATACAATATAAATATATGGATGTCTAGTTATACCAAATTTCAGCCACACACATTAATTACTGTACCTAAACAACGGTACGGGAAAAGCATAAGATAGCAAGTTTGACCCCATATAACCTGTGAAATGTAATTAAATTGAAGCCAATTAATTAATATTTACAACTTTTATATTATTATTAATATTATTAGCACGCGTCTTACTACCCGTTCGGGTTATACGCACTTACGCTAATGTGTAATGGTAGGGTGATTGTGAGATGAAATGAAGGACCTGCAGTTTAACGTGGAATCCGAACCACGGTGTAGGCCTGGCATTCCCCACATTCACAAGATTTCTTGTCAGAGGTGAAGGAAGGGTTTGGTAATCAGATAAATCTGTGCCGGGACCGAGGATTGAACCCGGACCCCCAGCACAGAAGTCTGACACCTTACCCCTAGACCGCCAGGTCACCATTACAACTTTTATACATTTGTTAAAAATGTGCAATAAAATGATGGTATAATGACCTTAAGGACTATCTATAAGGATACAGAGCCTTCAAAGCTCTTACAAGAAGTTTTAGTCCTCCCCTCTTCATCTTCTGCTCCGTGCTCCAGGCAACCCGCATGGTCTAATGTGTCACTCTCGTGTTAGAGTGGACTGCCGATGGCCGGAATATCAGTGTTAGAATCCCGGTCAGGTGTTGAGTCTGTTCGTGATAGGTTTTTACCTGGAAGACAGTTCAAAAATTACATGTTTAGGTTTTGTGTCATCAATACTTGTAAAATATTATTGTTTTGTTATGAATGTTCAGTTTTTTAATTAAATGTTATATTATACATTTAAAATAACATAAGCTTAAGTTTTTTCATACTATTTCATTACTTTTAATAACTTATTTTTACCCAATCCGAAACTATATTTTAAACATAATTAAAAGTACTTATTCTTCGTTTTGGAACGTTATTGACTAAGTGTAATATAGTGCATACATCAATACCTCTTAATACAGGCATGGTATTTACTCGGAAAATATAAAATACTTGTCTTTTTTATATATAATAAATTATTTTATGATTATTGTATATTTTGAAATATTTAACTGAATAACATATTTTAATCTATTGCGTCAGTGCGTCATTGTAGAGAACTTGTTTCCGTCATGTCTATTCACATGGTTTAAATTAATTGGTCACCATTTTGAACTTAGTTTCGTTAGACCTTTAGTAAAAGTGCTGTGAATAGTATTTTTTAAGTGGAATAAAACGATAAAAAAATTAATAAGCTTTGTGCCCGACCTCAAATAAATATATTAATAGATTGGATTAAACTACTTAGTTAACTATCACATTCATAAACTCCCATATGTTTTTGTTGTTGTTATTTAAAGTGACAGATGTCAGCTGTTGGCGTAGGGACACATTAGGGACTATTTCTAGTATCTTTTTGAGCTGTCATCCAAGTAAACTAAGGTTGTGAATGTACATTGCTGAGACTATTTTTCCTAAATATTTTCCAACTTTCTCTCTCTCTCTTTCCATATAAATGTGGGTTCATTTATTCTAGAATTATACATTACTTATCTTTATTCAATTAGAGTAGGTCTAATTTATGGAACAATGCCTTAGCCCAGTCGCTAGCTGTATACTTACTAAGCAAAGTATCTCAGGTTAGATTCCCGGCATAGCTAATAAACTTGTCCTTTTTGAAATGCGTATTTTTCCTTTCACAGTGAAGATGGAAACTACATTTCTACTCAACCGGGAATGGAGCTGTTGTCGTTGGGAAGTGGTCAGAGGGTGTCCTTGAGTCGAACTTATGGGCTGTGTCAGTTTCGACTAGCGTGGCTAAACCGTGTGTTTATTTCCACTGTTCGAACACACACACATCCAATATTTTCCAGTGGCTGATATTTCCAGTCACAGAGCCTAACTCTGGCACGGCCATTGTTCACCGACTCGGCAAGGGCTATTGTGAACATCCTCCCGCCAGAGTTAGTTTACCAACAGCTTGTATTCGATGACGGTGGAGATCATTTACGCCCTTTAGATACAAAGTGAATACATCTCTCTAGATTCTAACACAGCTGTAATCTCCTTCCTCCGTATAGTATAGTGCTGGTGTGCTACAGAAAGATCGCTGTGATTGGTTACTGTGTGGTTGCAAGTGGCTGAAGAAACATGTGTGTGTTACGAAAAGATAAGAGTGGATTGGCTCAAACTTTTTGACTGAGCGTAATGAGGTTCTGTTTTAACTTGACAGTTTGGTAATTTCATCTGTCTGTCAGTATCTTTGTTCCGTGAAACTGTCAAATTCGTATACCAATTTTAGTTAAATTAGTCAAGGAGATTCTTTGAGCCTACGCCAAACAACGTACGTGCAGTAAAGGGTTTCTCAAACTAGTTATTCAGTTCAAGATGGCTGTCGATCAAAGAGTTTTTCATTTAGTAGCTCATCTCAAGTAATTTAAATTTAAAATTCCAAGCTTATCGATTGAGTATCAAATGGATATATATATTTTTTAATTCTTGACATACATTGCAAGGCTGACGTTTTAATTCACGTGAACAATAATTATCTTATATGAATGTATTGTACGGTTTTTTGTTTTTGTTTTTTCTAACATGATCACCAAGAAAATATATCAATTTCAAAGGAGGAATTATGGGAGATATTTCAACTATAAACCCAAAGAGACATCTTAAGATTGTAATAACAATAATAACATGAAGGAAGCGAGGTCTACTGTGCACAGAACTACTAGTAGTTTGCACCAATATATTATCAAAATGCTATGAGAAGATTTATTTTTATGTTTTCCATCGTCTAACAATAAATTGATTTAATATTAATTATTTAAAACTAACAATTAAAATAGCATAAAATAAGCTTACTTTGAAAAACCAAAAGTGCACATCCCTTTTCATATATTTTTGTTGTTGTCTAGAACTACATTTTTAAAAGAAAAATTCCTACTTTAGATTATCTATTGAGATCAATTTTAATAGTTTTACTCTGATAATATACTAAACTAATAAACATATATTGGGGTAAGTTTATTGTAATTCGCACCCTTTTTTTTTCCATGCGTGTATACACCAAATAGGTCAACAGACAACTGCACAAAGCAATTTTCTTTAGGTACGTTTTTTGACTTCAAGATGAAGTTCAATCGATTCATAATGTTGCATACATGTAGATTTCAATTTTATATCTCATAAACATACTAAATTGTTTGTGGTTTGCAAGATAAATTTCCGTGGTTAAACTTGTTTTATTGCTACACTTATGGGAAAGTGAGAGCAAAAGACAGCTCTTGAACTACTCATAAGTTCTGTGTTAGGCACGTGAATTGCCTAGTAAGATACACGAGTAAAAATCAATTTAAAATACCCACAAGTTAAAGCATTGTTTTGTATCATTTCTTAGAAAATGTATTATCAAGTAAAAACCCACTAAAACCTTTTTCTGACTTAATCAAGTTCATTGCAACTTCACTATTTCCTATATAAAAATTTAAGAACATTTAAAATGTATGGGTTTACTTTTGGTTTACTCGCATGTGTTTCACGTATCTTTTATTTATTAACATTAACTATTTATAAAATGTAATTATTTGCAAACCTTAATCTTCTGGCCTTGATAATGGCAGGCTGTGATAGTGACAAGTGGATCTTAAGATACAATTGTTAGGTAAACAATGATAATTAGATACTTTTTAATCGACCTCAGTGGTCTTGGGGTAATAAATATCTCATCTCAGGACCCAATGTTGGTCGGTTCAAATCCAACCAAGGTCTATGGATTTTTATTGGGCGATAAAAATCGGTTAGCACAACTTCCTTCGGAGGAAAAGTGAAACCGTAGGGTGCCATGTCGATTGTGGCGTGTAAAATAACCCTGGAAGTATTTCAACATATCTTTCTCGACAAAGTTGGTGGGCCGTTTCATCCTCGTTCATAGCGCTTCTCTTGCTGATATAATCAGTGGGTTCAGAAAGTGCACGTTAAATATCTCAAATCGAAAAAATACCTCTTTAAGCCATTCAATGCCTTCTTGTTATTCCTGTGAGCTCCTTATCGCAATCCAATCACAACCTTTTATGTATATGTTATTCTAGACAGTTGTTATAAATATTGTTGATGTCATAACTAAGTTCGAGGACTGGCTGTAAGTGAGATCATAGACCAGGTCCGAGGCTATGAACCAGAGATGTTCTTGTATATTGTGATCCACGTCTTACTTTTCTTCCAGGGTATCTGCATATCCACATTAGGGGAGGGGGGTACAAGTGCACACAAACTTGTGTGGAGGGTGAGCGTAAACAAAGTCAGGAAAAACCACCCTCAGTACATGTGACTGGGATTCGAACCCCGAGCTCCTCGTCATTGGCAGTCCAGTCTCTTGCGAGAGTGAAGCTTTATATAAGTGGGAATCAACCTGGGGGTACGCAAACAGAAAATATTGAATAGCACGATATAGATCATTCGACCACTGAAGAGGATTATTCGGAAATTAGGGATTTAAATTTCCGTTATAAGATCCAGGCAAAATATCTTAAAACTAATCATAAATTTTAGTTTCAAACGCATCTAAATAGACTAAACTATTTATTTTATCTGATTCTTTTTTCTTTTCTTTTTTTGCACCAGGTACTAATTCCTGTCCGAGATGTTTACGTATTTACACTAATGGGGAAGAAATGAAGAAGATAAACCCGAGAGAAAATGTATTTGCATTTTCGAAAAGAGCTTTAAACTTAGTTTATGATAACATTCAGTAATCCCGGTTGGGATTTAAACCTCGACCGCTCCTTTATTCTCAAACCAAACCGGATGAAACTGACGCCTTAACCCACGTCTCTACCGATGCAGGCTATGTTTTATGGCTATTGAATTTCCTCATTTTGTGTTTTGAAGAATTTTACTACTTCCTATTTTGCATCCATTATTTAAATGAAAATTTAAATGAATTAATTATAATCGACATATATGATAAGCTTTTATTAAATGTATTTCATTTTAAAGGTGGTAGGATCTTAGCTATGTTTTGTATTATAGTTACAGTTGGTACGATGGGAAAATTGTCATATAAAGCGAGATTCTCCTTTTTACTATGTGGATTAATGTGGGGAATGCCAGGCCTCCACCGTGGCTCGGATTCCACGTTAAACTGTAGGTCCTCCATTTCATCTCACAATCACCCTACCATTACACATTAGCGTAAGTGCGTATAGCCCGAACGGGTAGTAAACGCGTTGCTAATAATAATAATAATAATACTATGTGGAGCCCACACCATTAATATTTTATCCACCGAATACAAATACTGTGGTATTGAGAAGTGAAAGGCAAATGTGAGATTAGGATGTAAATATATAGCTACTTCACTAGTTATGTAATTGAAAGAGCTAAGACCAATTATAAATAGTGGAGGCCACAAACTCTCTTTTTTTTAATTATTTTTCTTTAGTCTATATATGAGATTATTATATAATAAACTAGCATTGTATTGGTTTGTTGTTGGATTGTTTTACATCTTTTTAAAAAAAATTATCTCATATTAAGTGAAAGTATTGTGATCGTGAAAAAATCAATCTCGAGATATTGACAAATGTTTACGTTTTACTGTGTGTGAACACGAACCCAAAAAAGTGGATTTTACAATTATGTCTCTCTGTCTGTATGTATGTCCCTGGCCACGGATCCAAAACGGGTTTATGGATTTTGTTCAAACTTTATATTTAGATTTTATAGAGCTACTGTTCGATTGTGTCGTACTAAGTCCAAAATCCTGTTCAGATTATAGGCATACAACTATTATTAATTTTATAGTGAGACCTAGTGATATTTCTGATAAGATGAATATTTTATTTTATTTTTAAGTGTTCTTATCATTTTAAACCATTTTTCCAGGTCATATATTGTGTTCTTTTAATATGCGTAAGCTTACAAACAATAGTATTCATATAACGCATAAAGTTTGTAGGAATTCTAAATAACAAACACGTTAACCACTCTCCTTACTCAACTTTCTAAATAGATAAAGGTTGAGTTAAATTCCTCACAATCAATCATGTAGGGAATTCAAACCGAAACAATAACTGATATTTATAACTTGCTTTAAATTGGAACGTAAGTGAAGTTTAGCAACACGTTTGTACAAAGAAGATTACTTAAGTTTGTGTTAAATTATTTTTGTTAATTCTAGTTACAAAACTACTTGTTCAGTGGTACTAAATCCGTAATTATCAAAAACTTGCTTCAGTGTTTGCATGGTCTAAGGCACTAGTCTCTCAGTAGATTAGATTGTTGATGATGGGGAGATCAAAGTTCGATTCTCGGCTGGGTGTATTGAGGGGGGGGGGGGGTTCCGAAATGTTTTTCCAATCATTCTCCAAGAAAATGCAGGTATATGTCCTATAAATATAACCTCTTCATCCTTAAGACCATTCGCGTAGTTAGTACATAATATATTGTATAACCCGAACGGTTAGTAAGACAAAGTGCTAATTATTTTAAATCAAAACATTAGAAATCTTTGTAGGAAAATCTTCATTGGGGACATAATTTAAACCAATAAATGTATTATATAACTATGGTTAGTACAAGACCACCACTTAATAAATATTGTAAAGTTGTACATGTAGCCTATTTTTTTATTTTCCCTTTATAGCTTCACTTGAATAAATGCCAATTGGAGCATAGTTAATGATAATCAACAGATTCGTGTAAATAGATATTTTATCTACGTGTATGCATTTTTTTAAATAATCAGGCCATTTATTGCAAACCTTCTACATCTATATAGCACATAAGCACACAGCTTATAGATTAGAATCAAGCTAAAACACTGGTCCATCTGTTACATGCTCAGACCTAGTGCTTATATATTTACTAATTGGATAACAGAACGAAACCATATACAAATATAAATGTAACTATTAGAGTAACACTTGGAATTTATCCAGGGATCCCTACAATGTAATATCCACACTATTAAACATATAAGTGACTACAATCACTGTTTTCCGTCTTGTCCCTCTCCTTCTCTGTACCGTGTGTATGTCCTAAGGTCCTGGCGACCCTTCATGTGCTACGGGGTGGGTTTTATTTATGTAATTTTCCCACCCCTAACCAACAGAACGCACCTTTCAGCCCACCAGGGTGCCATTGTATGTCTGAGGTATATTTGTTTTATGTTCAATGTCGTGTGTGTTGTCGAGAGACCTTCGGGGCTGGTGTCAAATGTCCCCTAAATGTTTCTCAAGTTTTTATTCGTGTTTACATATCTACGCTTACGAAAAATAATAAAACACATACAAACAAAACATAAGTGACTATACACTTCGTTTATCCTGGAAGGTAACAAGCTTACCTTGAATGATTACACTATGGCACAGCTTATTTGATAGGGTCATAGTGTAATCCGTCAAGGTAAGACTGCTGCATTTCAGGGTATACAAAGAGTGAACGAAGTGATTGAGGGTTTTCCTGATGAAAGATTATGAGAAATTCTACTATGGTGAAAATTTTCACACAACCAACCCGTTTAATAAAAAATAGTGACCAATAATAAATATTATCGTTAAAGATAAATATTAGTGTCCTCCATGCCATCCTACATCAGAAAACTGTGTATGCCTCAAAGGGCGTATAATCGCGTATTTTTATTTAGAGCAAAAGGAGGATTGTTTTTTCTGAGAGCCACTAAAATAAGTTGAGAGTTTCAAGGGCCGTCATTAAAACTCAAATACATCGCATAGTTGAACTACTGCCGACTACTGATACCACTATATGGACAAGTTCTCACTTTAAATCCTGTGTCGTGGACGATTAAATTCTCCAGCATTAAGAAAAAGGTAAAAGTCATGGGCTAGGAAGGGTCAGAGTTAAAGAGGGGGTAGAGACTCCCATGTACATTTTTGGACCCTCCACCCCCTTGGAGATATTGGGCTACTCAAAGTTGTTAGGAGTTTATAAACTTACTTATTCTGTAGCATTCACTGCCGCACTTACAAACGTACGCCACCTATCTCTATCTTGAGCTAGTTCTATCCAATACCTCTCATTACACCCTAGCTCTATCTTGAGCTAGTTATATCCAGTCCACCTCATTACACCCTAGCTCTATCTTGAGCTAGTTCTATCCAATCCCTCTCATTATACCCTATCTCTATCTTGAGATAGCCCTATATAGTCCACCTTATAGCACCCTATCCATATCTTGAACTAGTTTTATCAAGTCCACCTCATTACACCCTAGCTCTATCTTGAGCTAGTTCTATCCAATCCCTCTCATTATACCCTATCTCTATCTTGAGATAGCCCTATATAGTCCACCTTATAGCACCCTATCCATATCTTGAACTAGTTTTATCAAGTCCACCTCATTACACCCTAGCTCTATCTTGAGCTAGTTCTATCCAATCCCTCTCATTATACCCTATCTCTATCTTGAGATAGCCCTATATAGTCCACCTTATAGCACCCTATCCATATCTTGAACTAGTTTTATCAAGTCCACCTCATTACACCCTATTCCAATGTTGAGCTAGCTCTATCTAGTCCATCTTATAACACCCTCTCCTTATATTAAGCTAGCTCTATCCAAACTACCTCACTACGCCCTATCTCTTTCAGATCCATTCTAATCTTATTCCTCCATCTGCGTCTAGGTCTTCCCACTGATCTCTTCCCACACGGTTCTAAATGCTCCCATTCGCGCTGCATGTCTTGCCCAATGTAGTTTACGAGATTTGATTATTTTAGCAATGTATTGTAGGAGTACAAGATATGTAAATCATCATTATGTAACCTCCTCCACACCCAGCAGCCTCATCCCTTTTTGGACCAAATATATTTCTAAGCACCTTGCTTTCGAACATCCTGAATATTTTTGAACATGTAAGGTAAGAGAACACGTTCCTCACCCATAGAGAGCAACCGGTAAAGTTATTGTTTTGTATATTCTGTGTTGTACAGTCCTTGAAAGTAGGTGAGATGTCAGCCAACTTACTGACCAAATAATATTATGAATTTCCCGAAGGTATTATTTTCCTAATTTCCAATCTAATATTGTTTATATATATATATATATATATATATATATATATATATATATATATACTTTTCTAATTAATTTCTTTGACATACGTATATTTGTCAATCAATGATTATTTTAATATTAAGCTACACATTATTTATAACCTCCTGTTGTAACACTGATTTTTAACATTTAAAATGTAAAATGGTTTTTTTGAATATTCAAATGTTATTGGAGAACAAAATATATTTATGGGAATGAGCCGAGCTATTAGGGCTGAGAAAAATAGGCAGACAATTTTGTTATAAACTGATCATCTATGGTTTGGAAAGTTTCCCATTTTAGAATACACACATTACATCTATATGGCTACCAAACAAAAATACATTGATCATAAAGTACAATTTGTAGTCTAACCCCCCTCCCCTTCCTCCCCTCTTTAAACAAACTTGTTTTCTACGGCCTACCTTAGTGGTCGAATGGTCTAAAGCGTCTGTTTCGTATTAGACTGTACTGCAAATAATGGGGCTATTGGGGTTGAAATTCCGTCCGGGTGTACTGAGGTAGGTTTTACTTTAATGGCTTTCTACTGCCTCTCCATGAAAATTCAAGTACACTTTCGGTTCATCACAGGCATATTAGACTTTAAAGTAATTATTAGTGAATATCCATATCCAAATGGGTATTAAGACGCTGTGTTAAAATAGAAAGAGAAAATATGTCTATTCTCTTGGTTAAATATACCGTAAATAGACTAAACTGACATGATCCTTTTCTAATGACGCTTCCTTTGGAGTCAGTATTTTGAACAAGAATCCTACCAGGAACCTCTGTGGCAGTGAAGGATACGTCTATCTCCGACCCTGGAGCTTAGGGTTCAACCCCTACTCTCTGTCATTGGGTTCTGCCATTGTGGTTTGAGCTGTGAGAGCCCCTGGAATATCAACGACCCCAATGCAGTGTCGGGAGGGTGGGGGGCAGCAGGAATCACGGGTGGCTGCTGCAGCTCCGGCCAATGAAGGCGCGCACCGCGGCGTAACACTCATTAGATGAGGCAGTAACATCTTCCATCTCGCGCTCTGCTAGTCATTTGTTTCCAACCGTATCATGGCGCACGGCACGAGCCCAGGCACGAGCCGGGTAGATACCTCATTAGCGAAGAGGCCTCCTCCTCTTCGAGGTCACTGGCTTGCCCGGGGACCTTAATGAGACATTCTTCCTCTTGAGTCGCGTGCTTAGGTGGCTGTCCATTGTTGTTCTCTTGGCAGGTGCAAATATTCATTCACGATACTTTGGGTTGGAAAACATGAATAACGCCATTTCTCAGAATGAGTTGTTGAGAACACATCTACAACAGTAGGGGTATTAATGAGACTTTGGGATGGAAAACATGAATAACGACATTTTCCAGAATGAATTGTTGAGAACATAATTGCTCTTGAGGTGTATTCAACGAGACTTTGGGTTGGAAAACAGAATAACGACATTTTCAGAATGACTTGTTGAGAACATCATACAACAGTAGGATATTAATGAGTCTTTGGGATGGAAATACATGAATATCGACATTTTCAGAATGAATTGTTGAAAACATATCTACAACATTTGGGGTATTAACGAGTACTTTGGGATGGAATACATCAATAGTGACATTTCTCAAATGAATGTTGAGAACATATCTCAACAGTAGGGTATTAACGAGACCTTGAGAATGAAAATATGAATAGTGAAATTTCTCTAGATAAACTGTTGAGAACAACAATGTGGCTAAGTTGTTCTGAGGCGTTAAACTCGACCTTTTGGTCTCTGATAGCATAAAGGTAATGGTTCGATTCCAGTAGGGGTTGGGGGATTTCCACACGTTATTTTCAATGTAGTTCTTCCAACTCCTTTCCAAGCTAATTTGGAATAATTCCTCAAAAGTTATACCTCATTATTTGAACTTATATTAAGACAAACAACAACAATAGTCTTGTTGACTGAACCAATAGAGAGATAAAGAGATTCAAGCAGCGACGTTACGGGTATTGTTGGCATTTAGTCCAAACTCTAACTAGCTGTTATCACCCCTCAGTAGAGCACTCATTGGTCAGGTATCAACGAATATACACTCCCATGTGAGGTATGTAGAGGATGTAGCAGGTCAAATGGAGACTGTTTGGAGGAGAACATATCACAAGTACAGTTTTAACAAGCTCTGCTCACCTGGCAACACTCCACTACATGACACTGGACTCACAATACTTACGCTCAACACAATAGTTATTAGCGACTAAATATTAAGGTTAGAAACTAGGAGGCTATCTTAGAAGAAACGCGCCCGCACTAGCGTGAAAAGAGGTATTCATAAAGCGTATGTGGAAAATCACATCCCACACACTCGGCCAGGTTCTAAGCCACGAACTTCCCATCAAGGGCGACCAAGCTCAATGCGAGTCCGACTCCGTAACAGGGTCGACGAGCGTCGCGGGTGACTACCAAACACTGGATTCACGGAACGTTATGCCCCGTTTTGCTGAATACCCTTGCGGCTGTTTCAGTCTTGGAGACGCGAGGCTAGGTCTGTCCATGTGTTTCAGAGGAACACGAACCTGTAAATATGTTGCTGTGAAGTAATTAATAGAAGTATCTAATTACCGTGTTGGTTAATGCCTTGGCTGTTCCAAGCCGCTTGTTTTGAGCAACGGGAGCAGCCAGCGTCCCCGTCACACCAGTAGATGTACAACGGAGGCGCACAAAGTGACTTGCCCGCACCAGGGATCAAACGGTCCAAGACGTCAGTTTCACAATAGTTTTTTATAGCACCGTGACTTACCATCCGTTCGGATTGTACGCATATGTATTGATTGCACTAACGGGCTAGCCATGAGGAAGGTTGGGTTTAGAGTATGTGCACCATTTATGGAAAATCTTCCTCACTTTACCCGATGGTAATTCGAACCCCGATCTCCCCGTCATCGGTAGTCTAGTATGTTGCGAGTGACGACTTGAACAGTTCTACCACCGAAGCGAGTCTCACAATAGTCTTGTATTGTCGGTGATGGTGATGTCAAGGTTTTAATGTTGGCCTGTTGCACTGAGGGTGGTTTTACCATCCTCTCTCCAAGCCCTCCTCACAGCTGCCCTTTCAGTGCGAACATACACTTTTTAAGATATATTGACAACTTGCGATAGCCTTCAGTATCTATTAAATTGTCTAGCTCGCTGGTCTTGGGGTAAGATTCTCACCTAAGCACCTGATGTTCGGGGGTTCAAACCCAGCCAAGGTCAACAGATTTTTTTGAACGATAATAATTCGTAGCACAACTTCCTTCGTAGGGAAAGTACAGCCGTCGGTTCCATTGTTGATTGTGGCATCTAAAAGATCCTTGGAAGGTATGTGATAATGCCTTTCCCGGTATAATTGCTCAGCCAAAAATATTGGCGTCGAAAGCAACGGGGAACCACCACATTTCCTGAACTCTCCTAGTAAATGATATTTCTACCAGATGGCGCAGGCAGCACTAACCAGCAGAAAGGCTGACTGCATGTCCAGCTTCGGATAGATATAAATCACATAAAAACAACCCTCGGGTTGTCAAAGAAGAAGATTTAGTAAAATAAGGAAAAGGCTACTTTGCAAAAGTGTTTGGAAAACTGGTACCTTTGAGGTAAAATACCATACAGGTTATAAAAAACAATTTAATTTTATTGGAGAGCTCGAGAATATCACGAGAAAATAATTATGTAGTCTCAGTAATATTGTACTAATTAAAAGGTTGGATTGATACAGATTAATTTCGTTTTATAAACAAATTTAAGCTGTAAAAATGTTCGCCGTTATCTTTTAAACCCATTTCAAATTAATATTTTATGTTAAAATGAACCTTGTAATGAAGCCTTTAATAACCTTGATATTAACTTGAATATCTTTGGACTATTTTCAACCAAAACTTTTTTTTTTCAGTTTTTAAACTTATTTTTTCAGAAGTTAATAAATAAAACTTTATGGTACCCTTATGTGCTTTTAAGAAAATGTATCACTTTAATTAACATGTTTCAAATACGTCACCCTTATTTTTTTACTTCACAAAATTTACTAAAAATGAGTGTAAGCCTACGTATTAAACTTTATTTGTGTACGAATTTTAAAATTAAAGGTCCAAACTAATTTGCAGCAAAACTTGATCTTTGTTTGGTTCTGAATGTAAGCACACAAAATACAATTTTTTTCCGTTTAGAAGTTTTGTCTTATAAATTTGCACTAAAATATTCACTTTATCTTGAATATTCTCTACCTGGATCATGGGTTCCATTAGATACTCAATTAAATCTATTTCACCACATCTCAATTTCAAATGGATATATATTGTGGTTTTGAGATATTTTTGTACGTTTTAATTTTAAAATTTTTTAGATGTAAACATAACATATAGAAGTCCTAAATTTAGTTCATTACCTTTAAAACAATCACACAGCTGTGATTGTTTTAAAAGTAGTGAACTATGTATGTAAAGCGTACAAAAATACCTCAAAACCAATTAATAAAACCCAAGAGACAAATAAAATCAATCTAAACTTTTTTTAGTCTTTAAATTGAAGAATGACACCTGGACACCCTTGACATAATACGCCAATGCTCTACCCACTGATCTATCCACGAATCGACCCGTGAGCTGGTTCATTCTTCACTCATATTTGAAGGCAGAGTCTGTGATGGAGGTTGTTTTTTGTTTAAAAATCTGTGTTTGTTCAACCCTGGTACACGTAGACTTAAAGTCATGGAACGTAGCCCCAACATACACAAATCTTTGCATCAATGTTTCTCAAATGTGACACCTTGGCTGGACGCGAAAATATGGGACATTTATAATTACTCCGATGGTTTTAGGAATAAGGAAGGCTATATTTAGATAAAGTGTACCCACACTTTCTTGGAGGGAGAGTGAAATACAATTTTGGAAATAAAAACCTCAGTACACCTGATCGAGATTCAATTTTCGAGCTCCCCGTCACCGGCAGTCTCTTCCTGCGTGACTATCGGCTTAGACCATGCGGCCACCAAAGCGGGTATTGATTTACTGATTCTAAATTAAGATTGTAATTGCCAAATTGTGTTTTTATACCAATCACGTCTTGTACTAAAGTTTTTCTAAGCTCGTAGCATCTGGAAATGAAAACTTTTTTACCATGTATGCCACGAAATATAGAGGGGGGATCAAAGGGCACCACTTGGTAACAACAAAATACTGCATTAGATTGTACTTATTTCAGTTCAGTTTCTTGTACTGAAAATAAAAGTTAACATAGACCACTATCTAGTATGGTTTTGATAGGAAAAACAGTGGAAATTAGTTACTAAAACAATGTTAATATATTAATACTCGTACATCAAGTCATGTGATTTTCAGCTGTCACTTTTGATAAAATACATTATTAATATCTATAAGAAAATACAAGTAATCTATACTAATATTATAAAGAGGAAAGATTTGATTTTTTGTTTTTTTGTTTGTAATGGATAAACTCAAAAACTACTGGTCCGATTTTAAAAATTCTTTCACCAATATAAAGCTACATTATCAGCGAGTAACATAGGCTATATTTTATTTTGAAAATTTAATTTATTTCTCATAAAAATGTCGATAGTATATTATATAGTCATTGGAAAAAATAAAGTTGTTGAAGGGAAAGTGGGGTTGGTGAAGGGGTCGGGGGGGGGGGGTTAGTGGTGAGGAAATAGGAATGAGATGAAAATAGGAGTGATGATAAAAAGAGGGAGGGGGCTATACAGTGATGGTAGGACTGTATTTTTTTTAAATAAGTAAAAAGTTTTGTTTTTATATTGACATGATGGATGATTTGAATCTTTGTTTTACAGGATTCTTTACAATATTTTTTACGGGGAAGGGGCTAGTATAGTATATTGTGATGAATGTTGGCCACGCATAAATATGTTTTAATTTTTTTTACTGTTCTTCAAACCAAAATCAGGGTATAGAAGTTAAACCATGATTTCTATAAAAACGACCACCAACATTAATTGAGCCACTAAAATTTGGCATTATAGAAATACGTCTTATTGATCTAATAACAAGGAAGTTATTCTAAAAAGTTATCAAAATCTGTCCAATAATACTTTATTATGGATTACTGTATAATCTCTACATCATTGATTAAACGGGATGAGAACGTAAATACAATTGTAATATTATTTCTCACCCCTGTGGCAACATGAGTTTCTAGTATTCAAGTAACAAGCTTCCTATCATGAGTTTCCAGTATTCAAGTAACAAGCTTCTTATCATGAGTTTCTAGTTTTCAAGTAACAAGCTTCCTATCATGAGTTTTCAGTATTCAAGTACCAAACGGCCTATCATGAGTTTCTAGTATTCAAGTAATGAACTTCCTACCATTAGTTTTCAGTATTCAAGTACCAAGCGGCCTATCATGAGTTTCTAGTATTCAAGTCATAAGCTTCCTATCATTAGTTTTCTGTATTCAAGTAACGAACTTCCTATCATGAGTTTTCAGTATTCAAGTACCAAGCGGCTTATCATGAGTTTACAGTATTCAAGTAACAAGCTTCCTATCATGAGTTTCCAGTATTCAAGTAATGAACTTAATATCATGAGTTTTCAGTATTCAAGTAACGAACTTAATATCATGATTTTTCAATATTCAAGTAACAAGCGGTCTATCATGAGTTTCCAGTATTCAAGTAACAAGCTTCCTATCTTGAGTTTCCAGTATTCAAGTAACGAGTGGCCTATCATGAGTTTCCAGTATTCAAGTAATGAGCGGCCTATCATGAGTTTCCAGTATTCAAGTAACAAGCTTCCTATCATGAGTTTCCAGTATTCAAGTAACGAGCGGCCTATGTAAATCAGACTGCAGTTTGACAGTATTGGCCATTGTCAATAGAAATTAAATTTATTCATAAAATGAAAGCAATCTTAAGCTAACTAACTGGTCGAATTCATTATAAAATACTTTTTGATCAAAGAACAAATAATAAATATAAAACAAATCAAGCTTAACTTCAGTCCATGCACATCATGATTAGTCGTTTATTTATTTACTATTGATAGCTGTATTTTTTCTACTTAATATATTTATTAATGTTTATTTATTGAACCAACTGATTATAGTACGTTTCACAAACTATAACTTGGCTCTAGAACAGCTCTCAGTCTCTCACACTACAATTTACAACCAGAGAAATGATAACCATGACCGATCGACCTGATCTCACTAACAATGAGCTAAGGAGTTAGAGAGAGAGTCACTTCACAATAATCCAATATTTAATAGTAAGCAATTTGTATGATTATGTAATTTAATCAAACATACATAGAATATGTAGAACGCCATCTCGATGGCAGTTTTTTTAAATTCAAAATGGACACACGTTGCCGGCATTAAAGGCGTCTACCAGAGTCCCACCCATCATTCTAAAGACGAGATGCTACCAACAAACAGCCCTGCCCGAGCTTGTCATTGGTGCAGAATCATTTTTATCGCTTCATTGTGTCAGATAATGTCTTCTTATGCCACGAGCCGGTATTGGCGTGAGTGTAGGCGGCATCCCATGCATACATTACCAGCATCTATCTCGATAAGATGCTGGCTTACACCCTCCATTAGGTTGCATTATCTTGCAATACATTATCATATACAGGATGTATTTTAATTGGTGTCAAATATTTTAAGGGCGTATTCTCATCCACCAAACATTAAGAAAAGTCCATATAAATATAGGTCTAGAAACACTTATGTTCTGAGGTGGGAGAAGTTTTATTGTTCAATTATTAACAAGCAATCCAAAAACAGAAATTTAGCACAAACAAAAACACAAGATAGAATATTTTGCTACAAATATTGTTCTAAATTCGATGCCTCCTCTGAACCTACGTTCCATGCATTGTCGTATTCTGTTGAGAACACCTGGTGTGTTAGGTATTTGCTCACAACCATTTACTATACATGCTCTTAAAACTTCAATGTCAAACACAGGAGTGGCGTAAACAATGGAATTTAAGTCCTCAGATATGAGAATCCATGGGGCTCAAATCTGGTAATCAAGTAGGCCATTCAATGGCTCCTCCAAGACCAACCAATAATTGAGGACTAACCGCTTCGGTGTCCGCGGAGTCTAACATGCTACTCTCGTGTTTGACTAGACTTCTCAAGATGGTTAAATCGGGGCTAGAATACGGTCAGGTACACTGAGGGTATTTTTTTCCTAAATGGTCGTATATATACTCCTTCCATACAAATGTGGGTTAATTTCTTCTCAATTAAACCTTCCTAAGCCCTAACCGATTAGTGTAATTAGTACACAGGCTTACAATCCGAATGGTTAGTAAGAGGTGGTGCTAAAAAAAACCTTTAATAACTGTATAACTAATAGTTTCTAGACTCCCGTTTATATGAATTTTCTTCATGTTTGGTAAATGGGAATACAATCATGGAATATTTGGCACAATTAAAATACCCTGTAAATGTCATTACAAATGATGTCTTTATAGGCTTTCACATGTCACAATCTTACGTACTGTATCATATTTATTAGTAGAAAGTAATAATAAAACAAGTTTAAAGTTTTTGTAAGCTGCTAATTTATGTTAAAACTTTATCTTGACATAGACTGAATAGAGTGAATTCAAAGACAATGACCTACCAAAAGTTGATTTATCCACACACCAAGCCTATATTAGGGGGAAAATAACGTTATTTTAGTTGATTAGTTAGTTATGAAGTAAACTTAACTGTAGAGTGAAGTATAGCTATAAATATCGACACATACACAAATATTATATACATATGTGTTGTTTATTAGGCACTTTAACATCATGAATAAATCATATTATAGTGGACTTAAAATTACTTATATTTTGCCTAGGTTACATTCAATAAAATACAATCCCGTATAGTTATACAATGATCCCGGGACCCCTAGGATCAAAGCTAGGTTCACTGATCACCCCTCCACAGTGTCAGTTAATTATGAGACGTGAAGTTTAGTCAAACACTGTTGTTATTTTAGTATCTTTGTATTGAATTGGAATTATGAGATGACGTTTAATTAAAAATTGTTGTTATTTTAGTACAGTGGAACCTGAATAGATCGTACTTGAAGGGACCAGGAAATATTCAAACAATCAAAAAATTATATTTAAATATGTTTCTTAAAAGGAATTTAAAAGAAACACAGTTAAGTTTGCAACCAAGCTCAAAAATTTTATTTAACGTATTTGGACATAATCTGTTCACAATTTCTTTAAAAGGTCAGAGATTTTAATTTGTTTTCCTGATTTAAGTCTCTCAGTCATAGTGTATAATTCTAATTGATTTATTGACTGGAAAATTGAATCACTTACATTGTTGCGACTTTCAAAAAAAAACGCCTGAGTTCTTGGATATGGTCCATGGTTTCTGTCGCACTCGGGACAGGCCCTTCCTGAACTACTGAATAATTGGCCTCTTCATCACCAGATGCTCTATCCTAAGCCTGGATGTTATTGTTGAGAACTTCAGTAACGATGTCCGCATCAGTAACTTCACCACACACTGCCACATCTTCATCCACGCTGATGAAGTCCACATAGGAGATAGCAGGATCAGGATTGACTTCCTCCCAGTTGTCAATAGCTGGCACTACTTCAGTCACAGTTTCTCCATCATTTTCTTTCTTGATAAAGCATTCTTTTTTAAAACAGTTCTTAATGGTATCAACTTTCACTTGGTCCCACGCTTGATTACACATTCTTCTGGCTTGAAGAACGTCAAGCGACATTTTCAGTGTAGACAAATCTCCAGCAAGAATGATTTCAACCAACAATCGTCTGTAGAAATGATTTAGGTTCTTAATTTTTCCTTGGTCTATAGGTTTAATAACCGATGTCATATTTGGCGGGGAAAAAATAACCTTTACATTTTCCAAAAGGGGAACTCTGATATGAGCAGTGCAATCGTCATTGAATAAAAGGATTGTCCGATTTTGCTTGCCAAACTGTTTGTCGATTTTTAAAAGCCATTTTTAAAACAGATCACCTGTCATCCATGCTTTTCTATTTGACTTGTATTCTACTGGCTTTTATTTTACATTTTTGAAGCAACGGGGGTTAGCCGATTTTCCAATCATTAACAATGGCCTCTTTTCAAAACCATTCATATTTTCTCCAACTAATAGTTTTTTTCTATCTTTACTAAGCTCTCCCTCACTGCACCGTTCACCTTTAAATGCAATAGTTTTTTCAGGAGTACATTCGTAAAAAAAAAGTTCCGTCTCATTTACGTTATAAGAAAATCAGTTTTATGTCCTGGATTTTTTTCTTTCAAGTCTTCCTTCCAATTATCGGCTGATCGCACATCAACATCACCACTTTCACCACATACAGCTTTGAAGGAAATTCCTTCTCGTTTTTTGAATCCATATAGCCACCTGCATTCGCTTTGAATTCTGTTTTTACTATTTCAGATGCGAAATGTTCAGCCTTTGCTCCAAGAAGAGGACCACTCACTGATACTTTCTTGTCTCGCGCTTGTTTGAACTACATCAGTACACAGTTGTCTATAAATGGGTTTTCCGGTCCTCTTAATCGTTTCCTATCTTAACCACTTTCGTTTTCATTGCTCAATTTTTTTATTATTTTTTTTATATTTAAAGTGTGCTAGAGAGAATTGGGAAGACCTTTGCAAGTTCTTATTTCTTTTTAAATTGCTTTCCCATTTCCCTTATCACCACTACTTCTTCGGACAAAGTTAATTAATTATTCATAGGACTATGGTTGGACCATGACATCACAATACATACACACACAAACACTACTGTACAGTACGTACCATACTAAAGAAAACTAATAATAAACAAAAGCTAAACAACAAATCAAAATAAACTCGCACGTCACAAAAATATCGCTACGACCGAATCACTAAGAATAACGCGCGTAACCATTCGAGAGGTTCGACCTTGACTAACGTAATACAAAACTGTACGTGTAAACAAAGATGTATGGGTGAGCGGGGGTGGAGGAGGGGCGTGAGGAAGGGTACTGACCACATTCCAACGTAGCCTCCCTGTTTCCAAAAATAGAACAACATGGCACCACAACTAGAAGTAGTAAAATAATACTGCACAGTACATTACAATTTACGAAAAGCTTGAATTAACCAAAACATAATTCGAACCATCCAAGATTTTTTAACATTGTCTTAATACAAAATTCACGGGACCGGGCAAAAAATTAGAAACAAAGAAGATTTCGAATTACGGAAGTTCGAATTAGTCAGGTTCCACTGTCGCGTTGTATTGAATTGGAACTATGAGATGAAGTTTAGTTAAAGACTGTTTTCATTTTAGTAGCTTTGTATTGAATTGGAACTCTAAGATGAGGTTTAGTTAAAAATGTGTGTTATTTTAGTAGTTTTAGGACTCAATCTGAATCACTATGAAATATTGTAAAACAAAAATTAGAGTGATAAAATAAAAATTTGATGCTAATAATATAACCAGTGGCGGAGTGTGGTGAAGATAGACCATGTCAAAACTGTGCACTCCACTCAGAGCCATATTTACTGCACACAAGCTACACTCTCACATTGCATGTTTTGTAAATTGTCTATAGTCAATTTGTCATAGGAGTGTTGGGAACTGATAGCAAGTAGAATATATTTAAATATGTTTTAAAAACTTAATAACAAATGATGTGTTATGAATGATTGTAGAACATATGGTTTGGCCAATGGATTCATGAGAGTAGAGCTGATAATTTTGACTAGCTCTCACTTACCTACATTCCTACCGTAGGTTGAATATATCATATAAACCAATTTTGAACTGATTTGATAACATTACAAAGGAAAAGTTTTAACATGGCAAAAATAATTTAAAACTCATTATTGGCTAAAACTAAAAATTTTTTTTTTTAAAAAGGTCACTTTTTCCTAACGTCACGTCTCTCACACCTCAATATTTGTACTACTCAATCTCTTATAGTATCTAAAATACGAGTAATACTAACATAATTAATTCTCAAATTGTAAGACCAGTTATAATTTGAAACTTTTAGAGTATAAATAAAAAAATATATTCTTTGTTTCAATAAAAAAAAAAACAGTCAAAATATTATGAAAGGATAAACGAGTGAGCCTGGTTTTTATGTTTGATAAAGAAGGTGGTTCGTATCGATCTGTCGCAGATGACTTGAATGAGCTGCATCCAGAGAGGTCATTTAAACACCCTGTTTATTGTAAGGTGTGTTAGTCAAAATTTTGAAAAAAAAAAAATTGTCCTTGAATGTCCGTGCTCTGGTACAAGCACAGCTAAGGTGGTATGGAAGGGGGGCATGAGTAAAGGCCAGTGTTTTAGCAGGGTAAAATATTTGTTTGACCAAAATAAATAAAATATTGCTCAAGAACAAACATAGAATCTAATTTTCTTCTTCACATGGTGAACTCAAAATTTATTGAATATCTGTCAAAGGTGTTTTAGAATTTATTTATTTAATCGTTCAAAAATTTGTCATCTAATACCGCTATAGCTCATCAAAGATATTCAGGAACTTTTGATCTCAACATGTGAAGGAAGATAATTAAACTCTACGTTTTTACTGGAGATATTTTATTCATTTTGACCGAAAAATGTTTTGCAATAAAAAAACTGCAAAAACACTGGTCTTATCTCGCGTCCCCTTCCATCCCATCTTATGACGTCACAACGAAGATGGACCGAATATGGGATGAAATTCTCTAGACTTTTTTTTATTCTGGGTCCAAATAAAGTCTACCGTTTATATCAATCATCCAAGGAGAAATGTAGAATGATTGCGTGTCTTTTCTGAATTTAATATAACAAAGGAAAAATACCTTTGTTTTTCAGTGTTGTCAATGAACCACCAGAAAGCACTTTGTTGTTCAAAATGATTTTAATTTTGCTTTCCTATGGATCTAAAACTAAGACTAGCTTAGTTTTCAAACCATAAGTTTGAAATATTTTTAGCACAGTAGTAGGCCTATACATCTAGCTTATTCTCCTTTAGGAAGGCTTTAGACACAATTTACCACCCCCACCCCATATCCACATAGAAAAAGGCATATTGATGCCCTTGTGCGACTTAAGCTCCTTTGTGGCTGTTTGGCCGGTCAATGAGTATGTATTTGCCAGCTTTAGTAGCTGACAGAATGGTCTAAGGTGCCATTCTCATGTTGCACTGGCCAGCTCTGCTGATGACGGGTAGATAGGGGCTCGAATTCCGGTTATGTCTACTGAGAGTGGTTTACCTAAATGGTTTCTTACTCTCCTTCCACGCAAATATGAATTACCTATAATGCTTCCTTACTCATCCTTACCCCATTAGAGTAATTATCACACTTGCGTATAAATTGAACAGGTATGACGCGGTGACAAAAATAAATTGATATTTTTATTATTAAGACGAGAGTCATATCTTTGTATCAAGAATGATTAAGTTGTATATGTTCAATGACGTGTCTACAGCAAGTATTGTTCAAGGATGAGAGAACATGACATGTGTTTCCTTCCCCTCTCCATCCATCCGCTGGCACGTGGCAGCCATCTTGCTATTGAACACTTCAGGGCCACCAAAGCGCTCCTCCCGTCAACCACGGGAACTAAAGGGAACGCAACAGGACAAACATTAATATGTAGATAAATGAATGTGAGATTGGAGACACTCAGGATTTCAAGGTATAATAATTAACAAGGGTGAACTCAGAAACTTAAGAGAGAAATAAGCAGATAATGTCTCAAGTATAATATTATTTATCTACTTTTTTACTAATCAGGAAATTTAAGGGCACTTTCAATTGTTTGGGGGTATATATATTCGATTGATATTCAGTGTTAGATACAAAGTAACTTACTTAATATGAATTTTAACATTGAGTATCATCATAGTAACCGTTAGAGCCATTAATATTATTTTATTGGTAACACATAACTAGTAAAATATTGATAGGCCTATATCTCATCCGTCTTTACTGATCACACTAGATGTAACCACTGCTAGTAAAGATATTACTACACCCACAACATATATTGATTATGCACGTGGCGATTACTTCAATCTTTGCAATGACCTGGCCACTGCTGATTGGTTGTGTGTTTATTTAACTACTGATATTAACTTGGTTGTAGTAAATGCTACTAAATTGGTCTGAAGGAGAATTCAAACTTGTATTTCTCAAATTACTACCCGTATTCAAAATACCACCAGATTTCAAATTGTCTTCCTTCTTACTCTTAAATACTATATTAGAGGGGAAGGGGGTGGGGAAAATCTTAAAAAATACTAGCTAACTGTATTAAATTTGTCTCTACAATTTCGTAAATTAGCTAAAACAACTTTAGTTATAGATAGATTAATTTGGATGAAATCAACAGAACAACAAAAACTCAATGATTTTTGGAAATATGTTTGAAAATAATCGTCAACCGTCAACCCTAGACATGAATGACAAGATTATAACGGATCCTTTGTTAATGGCAAATTAATTTGGGACCTATTTTAGTTCCGTGTATAATTCAGCCTTGCCTTCCCTGCCCCGTTATTGAAACCAATGTGTCCTTGTATCCATGCAAATGTATACCCATGGATGTCGCTAATGTCATTCAAAAGCTGAGTTCATTTATGTGTGCTGGGACAGATGTAATGCCAAGATTTATTGTTAAAGGTTGCACCAGCATTCTCACACCCTTAATAGCTTATATTTTCAACATTAGTAAAAACAAATGTTTGTTACCATAAACCTAATTTTCCCTTAAATACCTTCTCTAAATTATTCTAGAAACTAATACATTACCATACTTTTCGCCATTCTGGAAAAATCAACATGGCTTTATTAAAAAACAAATCTACTATCACGAATTTAGTGAAGTTTCTGGGTCTTGTTAGGCTGCTTCTCCCCTGGAACAACTTAGTGCAACTTGTTGCAAATTACTACAAAGGAAACATGGTTGCAAATGAAAAGTTGGCTTTTGTTGGTGTAAGTTGGTGTGTGTTGTATCATGTTAATGTCGCATGCAACAAAAGTTGGAATGTGTTGTATCATGTTAATGTCGCATGCAACTAAAGTTGGTGTATGTTGTATCATGTTAGTGTCGCATGCAACAAAAGTTGGTGTGTGTTGTATCATGTTAGTGTCGCATGCAACAAAAGTTGGTGTGTGTTGTATCATGTTAGTGTCGCATGCAACAAAAGTTGGTGTGTGTTGTATCATGTTAGTGTCGCATGCCACACAAGTTGGTGTGTGTTGTATCATGTTAGTGTCGCATGCAACAAAAGTTGGTGTGTGTTGTATCATGTTAGTGTCGCATGCCACAAAAGTTGGTGTGTGTTGTATCATGTTAGTGTCGCATGCAACAAAAGTTGGTGTGTGTTGTATCATGTTAATGTCGCATGCAACAAAAGTTGGTGTGTGTTGTATCATGTTAGTGTCGCATGCAACAAAAGTTGGTGTGTGTTGTATCATGTTAATTTCGCATGCAACAAAAGTTGGTGTGTGTTGTATCATGTTAGTGTCGCATACAACAAAAGTTGGTGTGTGTTGTATCATGTTAGTGTCGCATGCAACAAAAGTTGGTGTGTGTTGTATCATGTTAATTTCGCATGCAACAAAAGTTGGTGTGTGTTGTATCATGTTAATTCGCATGCAACAAAAGTTGGTGTGTTGTATCATGTTAGTGTCGCATGCAACAAAAGTTGGTGTGTGTTGTATCATGTTAGTGTCGCATGCAAAAAAGTTGGTGTGTGTTGTATCATGTTAATTTCGCATGCAACAAAAGTTGGTGTGTGTTGTATCATGTTAGTGTCGCATACAACAAAAGTTGTGTGTGTTGTATCATGTTAGTGTCGCATGCAACAAAAGTTGGTATGTGTTGCAAGTATCCGTTCAAACCGGTAAAGAACAAAAGAAAATATAAAACACAGACCAACTTTCAGTCGCATAACCAAAATGTTTCTTCTATTTGGACGGGTTGTTTCAGTTAAGACTAGACGTGTTGTGTTGTAGTTTAAAAAAATCACACTTTAAGGGTGTACATCGAATAAAAACATCAATTTTTTTAAATAAAAACCTTTTATTATAAACTTTCTATCATAAAACATAGATTTTTATATTTTTTAAAAACATTTAATTATACACGTTATTATAAAAATCGAGATTTTGTTCAATTTAAAAAAATCAATTATATATTTAACTAAATCTATATAATATATTTAACTAAGATAGCTTCCTTCGTCCCACATGTTGGCACAAACTATCAACTGATTTGTTAGTGGAGATACAGTGTTGTATCTAGTTGTAACTAACAGCAAAGTGGTACAACAATGTTGCTGTAGTGTGGACTGAAGTTGACTAATTTTCGAAAGTGCAACATCTTACAACATAGTGCAACACAACCCAAAAGTGGCTCAAAGTTGTTCCAGTGGAGACACATCTTTACGACACAAGTCTTTACCCAAGGCCAGGTTGATGTTATTTATTTTGACTAAAGTAAGTCACTTGAATAATGTCAGTATAGTATTATTCTCGCGAAACTTTGGAATTTTGGCCTCTCTCACTCAAATGTAAATTGATTTAGAAGCTGTTTACATGATAATCATTTTATATTATGTATATTCGCAAATTCCAACACATTTGTAGCCCCTTGTGGTACACCCCAGAGCTTTAATTTAAGATATATACTCTTTAATATATTAATTGATAACATTGGTAAATACCTAAACTCATATAGCTATTTATTTACTCTTTGGATATAATATAAAACTATTTAAAATTATCAAATCAATTGCAGATTCTATAGATTTACAAACCGACATAAATGGTATTTTACAATGGTCTCTTGAAAATTGAATGTATATTAGTAAATCAAAGATCAAGTCCATATATTTACTAGGAAAATTAATCCCATATATTTTACTTATAATTTAGTCAATGATAACATATTTCACTCCATTTATATTAATGATCTAGATGTTCTCCTAGACAACAAACTCTACTTTCACTATCATATAGAATGTATACTTTATGATACCTCAGTCATTGAAATTACTTAGACTTCTTAAATTTATTACCAATTAATTTAAGAAAGTTGGCTTCATTTTATGTCTGTAGCAACATTTATTGTAAATTAGCCCTTGATCATGCAGGTATTCATGTCCCTTCTCGGTCCTCTCATAGTCCAAAACTTATTTCTCTCAATAACTCTTACAAAGTCAGGCCTATTGGACATTGTACCAACAGCGCCAATTCTAAGCTTTTTGGAATTCAACTTTCTCCACAAAATGAAGAGCCAAACTCAGAGCTATTTAAGTAACTCCCTCATCAACTCATTTCTTGGTTTACCTCTATTAATTAATCTTTCATTAATCTGGAATCAGTTTTTATTTCTTATATGATACCAATGATTATAGGTTTTCACTACTACTCTTTATGTATTTTATTAGTAGTAGGATTTTCTTATCTTTTAGAAACTCTTTATTTGAATGTATCATTATATCTATGATTGTTTATTTTACTTTCCTAT
Source organism: Timema cristinae (assembly GCA_039000515.1). Taxonomy (NCBI): domain Eukaryota; kingdom Metazoa; phylum Arthropoda; class Insecta; order Phasmatodea; family Timematidae; genus Timema; species Timema cristinae. Next base: position 26,314,638 of record JBCFYV010011164.1, read on the forward strand.
GTAGCTATATGATACTTGCACGGTCTGTTATGTACTTGTGTACTTTTCAGTGCTGGCTTGTTTAAGATATATGACTGTTGGGCACACTAAAATAAAATAAAATTGAAATTATTATTATATATACTATTATTATTACTATACACAAATTTGTTCAAAAATAATTCTCCCCTAGCCAATTCAAGTTAGTAAGATGAGTTAGAGTGGAAATATTGGAGTCAATAATTAGCTAAAAGAACTATATCTGCATTGACTGACAGTTTTGAGTATCATGATTTGAAGAATTAATATATCAAAGTAGCTCTAGTAATACTGTTTTTAAAAGAGTGGTGTGGATTGCAGACAAAAAAAAAGTTCTATATGTCATATAAGAAACAATATAATACACTATTTGTGAGCTGTTCATTACTAGATAGTCCCATCCTACATTATCATGAATGCAGCTTAGTGGCAGCCTAGGTCACAGACAAATGTTTACTTGAGGACCTAGATAAGGGCATTCACTATTCATTGAAATAAATATTTGACGTTATTTACTTATTAATAGGGCAGAAGGGCTGCTCTATTCATCGTTTGATATAGATATTTTACCACTTTTTTAAATGAACATTTCAACAAATTTACTGTCATAATTATGTATAATATATATATATATATATTATATAGGCTACATTAATACCTATATGTATATATAATATAGTTAGATAGATAGATAGATAGATAGATAGATAGATAGATAGATAGATAGATAGATAGATAGATAGATAGATGGATAGAATTGTGAATAGCTATTTATATAAACAGATAGATAGAACCACCCCTTTATATTAAGAATAACATATTTGTATTATTTTATTAGTACGATTGACACCAAGGTTATTAATGACCTAATCTAATGAGTAAAGATTGGGAAGGTTGTAGTTCTATTAAAAGTTCACCAGTACTAGCTCAGAGAAAAGCAAAAAAAAGACACGATTATAAATGAAATTTGTAAAACTTCTCCCAATGTACTTCGAACCTTGACCTCCATTTCACCGGTAATCCAATATATTATGATCCTCTTGCCTTATACTGTATGTCCACCAATGTGGGTTTATGTACTGTATGTATGTCAGCTTATTAAAGGATTCAAATATTTAAAAATATATCTCGGTGATGTTGTGAATCATTAAAACAATGTTTATAGCTGAAATATTTGTGTTGAACAGCCCTGTAGTCGCTAATCCAAACTTACAATTTTTATTGTTTCAAATATTCCGAACATTAATATTTACCACTTTATATTACAAATCTAGTCATCCATTACATGTTAACGTAAACAAAAAGGAACACTTTTAATAAAATAGCTTAGTGACTTAATAATCAATCTTAATAAATAGCAATTAATTATCCACCTTGGTAGGTGCATGGTCTAAAGCGCTACCTTTTTAGTAGACTATACCGTCGAAAACGGGGAGATAGAGGTTCGAATCTCAGTCAGATGTACTGAGGGTGATTTTCCCAAAATTGTTTTCCACTATTTTTCTCCATGCGAGTGCAGGTATACTTCATCCTAATATAACCTTCCTAATCACTAAAATCATTAGTGTAACTAGTACATAAGCGTAAAGCCCAAACGAGTAGTAAGACGTTGTGCTAAAAATAGAATATATTCAAGATGGGTGCTGATATGTTTACTATTTGTTATTGATTAATTTTTGTTTATTACTGATAGTTGAACGTAGGACATTCAAGTAAGATCTCCCTCCATCCCTCTTGATGGCCAGGTTCTCGATTCCAATCCCAGTATTTCCATCTTTTAAAGGCTGGTTCACACTGAAAGCTAAGCTAATATTTGCTTTGCTAGCTGTTTAGAAAAATAGCAGACTATAACTATATTGAAATGTGTTGGTTCACACAAAAAGCTAAGCTAAGCTATGCCTTACTACTCCGGGCTATTTTTATATCCGATTGTTGGCCGGTCAATTTTCCCAGCTTCCATCTTGAGCCATATTACGTTGCGCATGCGCAAAACGCAGTTTGGGCTACGTGTTGAACAGACGCTTCATCTCCTACATTTTCTTCATCTTCCAAAACAGCTGCTAATATCAGCAGCTCCTCTTCCTCAGAATTATCATCTGAGCTCAAACAAGACATTTTGGAGGATGCCATAATTTAACTTCACTGAAGAAAACCATATAATAAATAAACTACAGTAAATTAGGGGGGAGGGGGGGGGGGGAAGAGAAATCATAGCTTAGTTTAGCTTAGCTTAGCTTTCAGTTTGAACTGTCTTCTTCAACAAGCCGCTCTCATACAGATTTACTCGGGCCGACCACCAACCAAGCTTCCGTTTAGCTTCTAGGTTCCAATCCAAGACAGATTTCTCAGAAGTTACATTCTGCTTTAGTAAAATGTGACCAATCCACCACCACCACTTTATCTGTGCCAAAAACTTTTGCTAACTATAAAACATGTTAAACTTTTTATAGCCCACGTTGTTAAACCAAACTTAGCTCATATCATGAACATATTTAACTTAAAAGGAAACGGATTTTTCAGATTTTTTTTAAAACAAGATGAATGATTCTTTCTAGACTGGATTACCTCAGAATTACTTCAGCATTCTAATATTAATTCTTAAATCACAAGTGACCCTACCATTATTTCCAAACTACTTTATATTTTTAAAAAAAGAAGGGGCCGGTTTTAAATTAATAACTTCCGTACATTTCTCATAGAGCCAAGTCCAGAAAAGTTTAATATTATTATTATTGCATCATCGTGGACATTCAAGTCTAAAGAATGAAACAAGGCTGTGGGTTTTTCAATGAGTGTCAGGCAGGCAGTAACAATGAGAATGACTTTAAGGGGCTAGTGGGAGGGGAAGCTTGAAAAAAAGGGGGGTGTAGGGGAGGAATCAGTAGCTTCCTGTGCACCACGCCCTCCCCTACACCCCCTCCTCCCCACCAAATTACACCAGATTTCAACATAACAATGGCACTACTCCGATAAAAGAATGAAAGAAAACAAAAGCGGAAGGCATAGAGGAAGATTAACTTCCGCTCTACCCCCGCCAAAAGCACAACAAACAAAAATGGAGTCAACCCTTCAGTATCTGCGTCACATCAGCGCTAGATGTGTTCTTGTTCTCTTGTCTGGTTAGGTCATGAATATACATAGGCAGGAGGCCCCGTTTCATTAACACCGGTAGAACAATTTTTACTGCGTCATTCTTAATTTCATTGGATTATAATTATTGACTACACTGCTTTCAATATAGACATAATGAATAGGGCTACAGGTATTTACCGGTTATTACTAGGTCTACTTATCTATTTTGTCACAGCGACTCGCCACATTTTCGGGTTACACGCATATTAAACAATTACGAACTGTTTCAGTGGCCACATGGTCTAAGGTGCTACTCAAGTAATAGAATTGACTGCTTGCTGAGGACGGGGAGATTGTGGTTCGATCCCGGTCGGGCATACTAAGGGTGGTTTTTCCTAAATGGCTTCCCACTCTCTCTCTCCACGCGGTATACTTCGTTTAAATTTAACCTTCTTCATCGCTAACGTGGCTTGTACATAAGCGTATAAACCGGATGGTTAGTAAAACGTGGTGCTGAAAAAAATCTAACCACGCTAAGGTGTTAAGGATGAGTAAGGTTGATTTTAGATTAAGTGTACCTGCATTTTCGTAGAGTTAGAGTGTAAAACCATTTAGGGAAAACTACTCTCAGTGCATACGATAGATATTTGTACCCCAATTTCCCCGCGACTCTTTAAAGCAATTTAAACTTCTTGTTTCGTGGACATCAGTTTAACTCCGCTGATTTAGACTATCTGATCACTGGAGGGGGCGATATCACTCTTTATCACCACCAATAACATGGAGCACTAAATAATTCCCTTTTCCATAATGAAATGTGATAACCCGTTTCAAAGGTATAACAAAAAAGTAACACAAAACCAAATCATGGCCTTTAAAAAGTGTATAAAAGTATTTATTTTTCCCTATGAATATTTAATATAGACCTACACTTTCTTAACCAACTGATTATGTAAAAAAACAAGTCTAGAACAAATACAACCCTTTGTCCACCGCTATTAGAAAGGGGAGAACCCCAATTTCGACAATAATGAAGTTATCGTCCGTACGGGGTATCAAACTCGGAATTCTAAGCTCACTAAGCAGTCACGCTGCCGTCTCAGCTGAAGTGTTCTATTTTCTTTTTAAATCTGATTCCGTTCAACTTGTTTTGGGTAAATAAAACTTCTCTGAATATCATATCTGAGGGAGCCGCAGGTCTTATGGAGAAAATATTTATCTTTGCTTTCTCTCGGTTAACTGTTGCCAAATCTCCTCGCTCTCAGTTATGTGAAGATCTGGTGTGCTGAGGTAAGGAGCTACTGGCAACATCGACACACCAGCGTTGTCAAACTTGTATATTTAAGGGATTATTGCCCACATAAAATCAAGAGAATGACAAGTCTGTTTCCCGATAATAGCCATGCAGTTCCCTCAAAGATGGCATCCAGTGTAGTTTAATAAATAGATAACCGCACCAGTAAAAACGCTGAATATATATCAGGATCATAAACGTAATTTGGTGTTATGGTGACGGGGAGGTCAGGGTTCTAATACCAGCTGGGGTGTACTGAAGGTGTTATTTTATAGACGACATATTTTTCCATTACTCGCACAAAAGGCAAATGGGGGCAAATTTCCTCCAAATTTGTCATTCCTCATCCTTAACTAATTAGTATAATTTAAATGTGTAGTAAGACCAGGTACAGAAAAAAATCTTTAAAATGTCGCTACCCACTTTGGTGGCCGCATGGTCTAAAGTCCGTATCACACGACACTAGCTCGTACTTGAAATCCAGTGTGCTAGCTAGCACTAGCTAGCACTAGCTAGCACGTCATCATCTAGCGTCGTGTGAATCAGAAAAAGTATACTGGTTCTGCCACTTGGTACTGGCTACCATACTAGTTGTGAGGATAGAACACGTGCTATTTTCGTACTAGTTTCGACACTAGTCTGTGTAATTCAACCAATCATGTGCGCTGAGACTGTTTTGTAGAGAAATGGTATAAATGACGCCAACATGGTCATCGGATGTGATTTTGTTATTGGCAGAAAATTATTCTAAACAACCTTGTTTGTATAATACCAAATTGGCACAGTATGACAATATATTTAATATATATAAATTTAATTTAAAACATGTCATCTAAAAACGACAAACTATGTTCCAGACCCAATTTTAATCTAAATAAATTTGATAGCATGCCAACTTTGGGCGTTTTTTTGTTTGTTTTTTTAGAATATAAAGTGTGCGTAGGCCTAAAAAAGAACATTTGTTTATCAAGGATACTGTACTTGGACACCCATGGGCTTAGGGACCTCTGACCACAATGTAAATAAATTAATACAAATTTAGGGAGATACTAAACGTTTGTGTAACCCCGAATGTATATTACCTAACCTCAGAATGTATTATATTTAGCATCCTGCGACCATTATTTCGTCTTTCCCAACCAGTCCCATGTCTATATTCTTTTTCCTACGCTCCCTCTCATAATTTTCAATATCTTTATTAGTAATTAATGCAGCTGCTGCACTCAAAATTAATCTCTGACGTTCGATAAATAGTTGCACTAGGAGCTAGTACCAAACTAGCAGCGTGTGAATACTATAGTCCCATTTCCATTGTACTAGCTAGTATACAGATATCTAGGTGCTAGCTAGCACACTTGATTTCTAGTATAAGCAAGTGTCGTGTGATACGGGCTTAACCCGTTACTCTCGTAATAGACTAGATTGCCAATAACGAGGAGATCAAAATACTACTCTCGGTTGGGTGTACCTATGGGGTCTCTCCTAAAATGGTTTTCCACTCACCCTCCACGCAAATATGGGTACACCTCCTCTAAATATAAACTTTTTCGTCCCTAAAACCACTATCGTAATTATTACATGAGCGTATAACTCGAAAGGGTAGTAAGACGAAGTGTTAGAAAAGTTGTTCATTCACAAAGTGTTAGTGATACGCTTGCATTGAATGGGAAGGTAAATAAGGTAAAGAGTAACTTCCCGAAAGGTCCGACTTGTTAACTCTTCTCTAGATCCCTGTCCGTGATACGTCCCTAGGGCCCTAATGACAGGAAAGGGTGGAAGTTGGCCGCTAAGGGCCCCTCAATGAATCATATGGTCGCATTTTCTCTTCTTGTAATTTTAGTTGTTTGTGATCAACGACCATGTCTCCTGTTTGAAAATTTAAATATCATCCGTTTCCTGGCAACGAAATTTCTTATCGGAATGGAAGTCAAACAATAGTTGGGTTTTTTTTTAATAAATACAAACTTAACATTTAAAAAAAAAAGAGGGAAATAAATGTCATAATAATGTTTTAAAATTAATTTCTGCTGTTTCAAGAGCGTAGGCTCGCATCTTGCACAAAACTCCTAATAAAATAAGTGATTTTTTTTAATAGCACCCTATCGACAGTTGTGGGCCTGTGAACTAAATGTCACGATCATTAGTATGTTTTCCGAATTGATTCCCCACTCCCTTCAACGCAAATATGGGGACACTTCCTCTAAATTATAGCGTGCACATCCCTACCATTGATTAAATTGCGTTAGTCTAGACGGATAGTCAGTGGGGGAAATTATACTAGCACCTAACTGGGGGAGTATTCTTTGGCATGCCCATCTCTACCAAAAGTGGCCCTTCACCACAATACAAGGTCAATCATTCTAATTCTCACACACACGTTAGAGATGTAATCATTTACATTACATTAAGTTAAAAACTAAAACTATTAGCGGCTTAATCTAAAGATTAATGATTATAAAGGCTGATTAAAGAAACTGGACTTACATTTGCATGAGTGGGCGGATGATACATATATATATACATATATAAATCACCCTAGTCCAACCACCATCCAATGCACCAAGAGCCTAGATTCAAACCTCGTCCTCCTCGTCACAGGCAATCCATCATATTGATAATGTGACGCCTTAAACCATGTGACCACCCGTGTGGATAAAATAACATATACGCCTATTTGCCAAAATGTTCAAATTGAATTTAGTTTCCGACCGAAGGAATCAATGTTTTAACTCAACCGTTTGGCATGTCAAATGTATGTCTGATTGTTGTGTAATTATTGCCAAATGCGTAAATTATTTTCACTAAATTTGGTGGGGAAACTATTAAAACCTAGGCCAAACTATGTATATATGTAATATATGTAGGTGTGTTTATTTTACATGATTTGCAAGACTAAAATCTTAAACTAATTCGACAGCGACTATTATCTAAATATAAAATTAATTTTATACTATCTCGATATCTTACAGGTAGAGAAAGTATTGTGATCGTCAAAAAAATCGTAATCAAGATTTTGACGAATCTTGACCTTTCATGACCCCCCCGAAACAAAGAAAGTGGTTTTTGACTTTCCGTCTGTCTGTCTGTCTGTAACTCCAGCTAGAGCCTAAACTATTTTACCAATAGGACTAAAACTTGGTATCTAGGGTTTTAATAGGGTTGCCCCAAGGTGTTTTAGGAATTGGATATCTAACCCTAAAATTGAGGGTAGTTTACTGAAGGGCAAAAAGAGAAAAAGTCGATTTTCTCAAAATCAGCTCTAACAATTTTGATTAAATTTCATTTCTAAACATTTATAAATATTCCAAACAAAATGTCTTCTCTCGATATTTCGGAAAAATCACTTTAAGGGCTCCGGTCGAATGCCTAAATTATCTTCTTTTTTTTATATCTCCTAAACTATTTCCAATAACTTTCAAGCTATACGTAAATATATATATTTTTTAACATTTCGAAAATAAAAGGTAAAAGTATTGCAACCACAAAAGAAAATATAACCTGAAATGTTGATGGATGTTGACGTTTCAAGACCCCCCCCGCACCTTAAAAAGTGGTATTTGCAATGACGTCTGTCTATGTGTGTGTTTAAACTTAAAATTGAGGGTAGTTTACGATAGGTCAAAAAGAGAATAAATCGATTTTCTCAAAATCGACTCTAACGCTTTTGAATAAAATTCATATCTAGGCGTTAATTAAGATTATATATAAACTGGATATTTTCATTTTATCATGTTAATGAATTTTAGGGTACGTTACAGAAGCAGAAACTTCCGTATCTCCGCAACTATTTGAGATTCTAAGTAACTTATCATTGCAAAGTTGTAGTACTATTAAAAATAAAAAACTTTATATGAAATATATTTTTATAAATCCAACAATTTCTGAGATATTGGCAAATATATTAATACAATTTTGTGAGCTTTAGTTGTAAAGAGATACTACTTAAGTTTTAACGCAATAATTCTCCAATGCCATAGAGTAATTAAATATAATTAGATCTCTAAAAGTTTATGTTTTTTTTCCTTAAACCTCTTAGGAGAAGTGTTTGTATAACAATGATCTAAATCCATTTTAAACTCAATAGCTAGTATTTACGTTTTTTATTGGTCAACATTTATAAGTGAGGAATTTAATAGCAATGCGATGGCATGAAAATTTGAAACACCTAATAAAATGTCGAAAATTTGAACTTGAAGCTGAAATTTTAATACGAAGTGTTGACCCTTGTGGACCCAACATTGATCTTTTTTTATCGGTTCAAACATACAAATGAGGACATTAATTCTTTAAAAACAAAATTATAAAATCTAAATCCGGGACTAAAAAAAAAGTTTTACATAATCATAGTGCAATTCATGCTTGGGTTTGCTAGTGTATATTATTTCGTTTCACATATATTACGAGTTTTAAGAAAATATTTTCATTTTCAAACAATAGAGCGAGAAAGTCCGTGCGGAGTTTCGTACCATTTATTTCTGTCTAATTTTATCACCAAGGAAAATATCTCATTCAAACTTAAGGATAAATTATAGGACATATTTCAACTTTAAATCCAAAGTAACGATAATATTATGAATGTAACGAGGTATAGTGTTCACAGACCTACTAGTAAGACTGTAGTAACTATAATACATGGAGGGAGCGAGGTCTACTGTTTACAGAACTACTAGTAAGACTGTAGTAACGATAAGAACATGGAGTGAGGTCTACTGTTCACAGTACTACTAGTAAGAGTGTAGTAACGATAAGAACATGGAGTGAGGTCTACTGTTCACAGAACTACTATTAAGACTGTAGTAATGATAATAACATGGAGTGAGGTCTACTGTTCACAGAACTACTATTAAGACTGTAGTAATGATAATAACATGGAGTGAGGTCTACTGTTCACAGAACTACTATTAAGACTGTAGTAATGATAATAACATGGAGTGAGGTCTACTGTTCACAGAACTACTATTAAGACTGTAGTAATGATAATAACATGGAGTGAGGTCTACTGTTCACAGAACTACTATTAAGACTGTAGTAATGATAATAACATGGAGTGAGGTCTACTGTTCACAGAACTACTATTAAGACTGTAGTAATGATAATAACATGGAGTGAGGTCTACTGTTCACAGAACTACTAGTAAGAGTGTAGTAACGATAAGAACATGTAAATAATGAGGTCTACTGCTCACAGAACTACTGATCTAAATTAAATGTATATACATTTTTTTTTTCCTATATTGGTATGTCATCTATCACTTTCAATGTATGTTAAGTAGTCATCATCGTCTAATGGTCACACAGTACCGAGGTCAGAGCTTAAAGCCCAATGATTTACAAGGCATTGTGCCAGAGGACGATGTAAATCTACCTCTCATTGCCACCGGCACAAGGAGAGGCCACAACAGTGGCATGGTGTGACTCTTCAGTTGGATTGACCTTTGAGGTTTGATAGCAGGGGCACCAACTTTGCCAATAGTTTGATAAGGACTAAAATCATGTTCAAATAGTGCACGTTAAACACAAAATTAAAAACTATAAACAAACTTCTAGTTTTTTTTAATCGAGTCTAGTCTTACAAACATTTTTAGATTCAAGTGTATTAGTCCGTGTGGTTTGAAACTGAAATATTGTTTAATTGTTGAATATTTGTATATTTATTTTCTTACGGAAATATATGAAATTTACAAATATTGAAATTACGCTGTTTAACATTAAAATCAAGTAGCTATTCATATGTGAGCTAAGAATAATATTTGTATTCTCTTGTTTACTATGATAGGTGTAAACTAAAAATTTTGTTGTTTTTTCTCAATGTCCCTTGAAACAACTATGAAAACCCTGGACGAATTAAATACATCATCAACATTTTATTAATTTGGTCTTAGCATTTTAGTATAATTATTTCTCACTCCCACGATCCATCAGTTCGGAAGTTGATCTGGAAGTTTGAGACAACGGGTTCTGTTTAAGAAAACAGGATGACCGCATTCTGTTCCAACACAAGAAAACATTTATGTCGTGCGTGACAATGAGACCGTAAGCCCCAGAAAATCGGTTCGCCGACGAGCTCAACAATTGAATTTATCACCAAGTTCACTGCATGAAATCCTTTCAAAAGATCTGAAAATGCATGCGTACAAGATTCAACTCACACAAGAGTTGAAGCCTGCAGATCATGGAAAGAGACATCGATTTTCTGAATGGGTCTTGGCTCGACAAGCGGAGAGCGAGAACTTCACAAAAAGAATAATTTTCTCAGATGAGGCGCACTTCCACCTCACTGGGTACGTCAATAAACAGAACTTCAGAATTTGGGGTAGCGAAAATCCTCGAGTGACTGTGTAAGATGAGATGCATCCACAACGCACGGCTGTTGTGGTGTGGGTTCTAGGCAGGAGGAGTGATCGGTCCGTACTTTTTTGAAAAGGATGAGGAATCTGCCATCACCGTGAACGGCGACCGTTACCGAAACATGCTTTCTGATTGGTTTTTCCCTCGTATGGATGAAAATGACGATTTTTGGTTTCAACAAGATGGTGCGACATGTCACACATCCCGTGAAACGATTGCTCTTCTGAATGAAAAGTTTCCTTAAAAAAGTTATCTCTTTGCGTGGTAACCAGGAATGGCCTGCCAGATCATGTGACCTTACGCCTTGTGACTTTTTTTTTTGTGGGGATTTGTGAAATCAAATGTGCACGTGAACAAATCACAAACAATACACCAATTGAAGAATGAAATTAACAAGGTTATTAACGGCATCCCACCAGATATTTGTGGACGCGTCATCGAGAACTTCAATGAACGCATTGCTTGTTGCCGCGCGACCTTGGGTGGTCATATGGGGGGTATAATTTTTCATACATACATGGGAGAAGTTACTTCATGTGTTTGTAAAATAAAACATTACATTTTTAATAAATTTTGTATGTTCTATAGCACTTTAATATTCGTCCCTACTTCCCGGACACCATATAGTAAAATAATACCTAAGAGATCATTAATTTCACCACCAATTTCAAATAAATAAAATTAACGTAGAGTAAAACACTTTGTTTTTACAGACACATATGATGACTTTAAATTTTAACTTAGTTTTTAATTAAATCACCGGTAATGATTATAAATAAATGTTGAATGGTGGAAACTAATCACTTCAAACTAGTACTTCAGTACAAAAGTTCTAGTAATGCATAGCATTGAAAGCAAAACCACTCAAGTAACAAACAATAGGTAGTTACAAGAAACATCTTGGAGAGACGTAGGCATATATAACAAGAAGTTAAAGCCTATAAATACACTGATTTTGGTAGTAAGTCTATCTTTAAAGTCTTCCTACTCAAATAGTTTATACTTTTTTACATTTAACGGTGATTTATATACATAAAATCTAGATTATGAGCTTTAAATATAATTGCACGTGCATAAATCTGTTGGCAAATAGAACATGTAAATACAACTTCTCGAAAAAATAACACTCAGGGGGTAAGTTTCTTGTGTGGTTCAACTAGAAATATTATTTTCTCTGAATTCAAAAAGAAGTACTTTTGGAAGTACTTGATTTAAAACCAGTACCTATGTGTGTAATATTGCCTGTTCTGAAGGATAACAGGACATTAACTCCAAAACATAGTACTGTCCTGCAACATTAACAAACTGTAGTGATCTACAACAAACAGAAGTGCATTGCAATAAACATTAGTGTCCTGCAACAAACAGTGCGTATGTTCAGCCTACTCATAGGTTGTCACCGAGTATTGTTTAAAAACATATTATTTTTCCTTTGTGAACAAGTGAGGGAGACATTGCGATATATTGATAGGCTGGCTACTGCTAGGATAAGGTGTGCGCGCGTGCCTTGGGGAAACTTTCTGTTCTAGTCAGTGGCGTACCAAAGGGTAGGAGTGGGGGGGTGGGAGGGGGGGTCCACGAGACCAATTTTTATTAAAAAAATATAAACGTGTCTCATAAAAAACTTTAATACACATTTTTTACCACCTATTAAATGCATAGATTATTGTCAGTAATTATAAGAAACCTTCAAATACTTTTTATGACATAAGAAATAAATCATATGGCATAATTTAAGTTTCTAACTATAAAGATTATTATTATTTTAGGTTTCATTGAAATACAAGCACAACATGAACAAATTATGCATGGGTTGGCATCACTGTCATGAGTCGCGGCTGGATATGACCTTGAAGAGGGTTGTGGTGGTGTGAGGTGTGCGCAGGCGCTGGGTTGTTTACAATCACGAAAACAATTGGGTCAGTCCGCAGTTGACTTCATCTTTTCAGCCGTTTAGGACCGAGACGAGACGATTTCACCCTTACCAGCTCGGTGGATGTACAGTTCAATGACTCGTTAGTACGGACTACGTGTTCTATTTTCCTTACTTATGATAAATGTGCCAAAGTTATTTTTGTAAGTAATTTACTTTAGTTCATTACGTTTTTTTGCAGTCCTTCCTTCATTTATTGACTTGCCGTCATTTGACACGTTAAGTTCAAAATAGAAGTGTATTAAAACAACTACAGTGGTCGCCGGTTATAATACAAATACGAAATAATAGAATAGTATAAACCTCTACAAAAAGTTTAACTTTATAATTTTATAAAGATTTTATCATATTCAATACATTCGCAGAGCAGTATTTTAATTATAATAATTTTTTTTCAGACATACTGCAATGAAGCGTCACTATCAGTGATGCTGAGAAAAAGAAATTAAAAAATCAAGAGAACGAGCAAAAAGTTAATTTTGAAATTTGTGTGTCAATCTTCGAACACAAGTGATCAGAGTCAGAAAGGGTGCAGCACCAGCACGTCTATTGGTCTTGAAGGGATAGCCGCCGTAAAAGAAGAGTTAGCATCTCCCCAAGAAGAGGAAAATTATTTAAGTGAACAATACCCAGAAAACCGTGTTAACGAACCACCGCAGCAATCTGACGAACAGCATGAAGGTTTTGTTATGCCAGAAACAGAAGGTGCTGATGGCAATTCAACAGACGAAGTCAATATCGACACAGAACTTCTTGACTCAAACGTAGTAAATTGACCAATATCTGTTATAGATGGTCTTAGAATTGATATAGTAAAAAGAGGATCCGAGTATTTTCAAAACCAATGGGGGTCCATTTGAATCTGTACAAAGAACTGGGACAAAACTGAAGGGATTAAATTGCCAGATAACCAATTGGCTTTACAAGCACCTTCTAAATGGAGAAAAAGTTTTAAGAAAATGGATGGTATGTTCGCCATCAAAGAAAAGCCTATTTTAGTTTTGTTGTCAACTATTCAATACAAATTAAAAAAAGCTGACACATCGAAATTCATTACAGGATTTACAAATTGAATAAAACTAAATCCTAAGGTGTCTGCATGAAAACTCTAACCAAAATTTGTACAATCTCGAAAAATAGAAAACTTTAGGATCAAGGCTGTTGCACAATAAAATTATCGATGCTGTACAACAGAAAATTCTAGAAGGAGAAAGAAAAAATGGAACTATATTTTACATATACTACTAATTGATATCATTATGTTTTAGCAAAATAAATCTTGCCTTTCCGAGGACATAGGGAGCATAAACTTTCTGAAAACAGGGGAAACTTCTTAGAACTAGCAGAACTCCTTCCACATTATAATCCCATGTTAAAATAACGTTTGGGGAGAATCTAGCAGACTGTGCCAAAAGGGAAGGTTTTAACGTCATATTTGTCCCCTAAAATACAAAACGAGTTTATTTCAATTTTGGGGAATAATTTAAAAGATAAAATCATTGAATATGTAAATAGGGCGATGTACTATGTAATATTTTTTGACAGTACACCTGATGTATCTCACCAAGATCAGATGAGCGAAGTACTCAGATATGTACTGTGCATATTGAAGGTGGAAAAGTTGAGTTGAGAAGAAGGCTTCTGATATTACAGAAGAATTTTTGAATGTACTTAACAGTGAAGGATTGGACTTGAATCCATATCGAACTCAAGGCTACGATAACGCTTCCATTATGGCAGGTGCTCAAATAAGGATTCGCCAGTTGAATTCAAAAGCAATGTTTGTCCCATGTGCCAATAATTCGCTCAATTTGTGCGGAGTTCACGCTTTTGGAAGTATGCCTTCTTGTATTACATTTTTTGGTACTCTAGAAAGCATTTACAATTATTTTTTTCGTGTTCAACTCACATATGGTATGTACTAGTTGAAACCGTGGGAAGAACAGTAAAATTGTTGCCAGACATTAGATGGAGCGCGCATCATGAGGCAGTAAAACCTGTGATGAAATACTATGAAAAGTTGGTAAAGGCTGTGGAAAAGTTGTGCGAACCAACTGAAAATGTTGACAAAAGAGGTTCGGCAGAAATGTTATTGATGAACATCTGCAACTTCACATTTCTTGCCTACCTTTATTTGTGGTCCCACTTTCTTGAAGAAGTCAACCATGCCCAAAAATATCTTCAGATAGAGGGGATTACACTTGACGAAACTGTACAAAAGTAGAAAACTTTGAAACTTTTTTTCAAGAAAACCGAGAAGAGATAGTTGGAAGTGGACTTGATTTTGCAACAAACATTTGTATAGACTTGGACATACGAATTGATATAAATGGTATGGAACTACGCACGGACATTCTCGCTTTATTGTTTAAAAATGGAGATATTTACTCAAAACTCGTAATATATGTGAAACGAAATAATATACACTAGCAAACCCAAGCATAAATTGCGCTATACTTATGTAAAACCTTTTTTTTAGTCCCGGTTTTAAATTTTATAATTTTGTTTTTAAAGAATTAATGTCCTCATGTTTATTTTTGGACCAATAAAAAAATATTAATGTTGGGTCCACAAGGGTCAACACTTTGTATTAAAATTTCAACTTCCTTTTAAAATTTTCGACATTTTATTAAGTGTTGCAAATCTTCATGCAATTGGATTGTTATTAAATTCCTCATTTATAAATTTTGATCAATAAAAAATGTAAATATTGACTATTGAGTCTAAAATGGATATAGATCATTGTTGTACAAACATTTCTCCTAAGAGGTTCAAAACAACATAAATTTTAGAAACTTACTTATATTTAATTACTCTTATGGCATTGGAGAATTATTGCGTTAAAACTTAAGTAGTATCTCTTTACAACTAAAGCTCACAAAATTGTATTAATATATTTACCAATATCTCAGAAATTGTTGTATTTATAAAACTATATTTCATATAAAGTTTTTTATTTTTAATAGTACTACAATTTTGCAATGATAAGTTATTTAGTATCTCAAATAGTTGCGGAGATACGGAAGTTTTTGCTTCTGTAAAGTACCCTAAAATTAATTTTCATGGTAAAATAAAAATAGCCTGTTTATTTATAATCTAAATCAACACCTAGATACGAGTTTTAATTAAAATCGTTATAGTCGATTTTGGGAAAATCGATTTTTACTCTTTTCGCCGTTTCTTAAACTACTCTTAATTTTAAGTTTAAAAAGACACCCAGACCGACGTCATTGCAAAGACCACTTTTTAGGGTTTGGGGGTTTTGAGACGTCAACATCCATCAACATTTCAGGCTAAATTTTCTTTTGCGGTTGCAATACTTTTACCTTTTGTGTTCGAAAAGTTTATATATATATTTACGTATAGCTTGAAAGTTATTGGTTTTATAAAAATATGCTTCTTATAAAATAGTTGTATTATAAAGAGACCTACATATTTGTAACGATTAGTAATTTCATATCTCAAATAATTTAGGTGATATAATAAAACAATGATAATTTACGCTTCAAGACGGATTTCTTAGTCATTTTGCCAAAATATTGAGAGAATCCATTTTGTTTGGAATATTTATAAATGTTTAGAAATGAAATTTAATCAAAATCGTTAGAGCCAATTTTGATAAAATCGACCCTTTTTCTTCTTGCCCTTCAGTAAACTACCCTCAATTTTAGGGTTAGATATCCAATTCCAAAAAACCCTTGGGGCAACCCTATTAAAACCATAGATACCAAGTTTTAGTCCTATTTTTAAAATAGTTAAGGCTCTAGTTGGAGGTACAGACAGACGGAAAGTCAAAAACCACTTTTTTGGATTCGGGGGGGTCATAAAATGTCAAGATTCATCAAAATCTTGATTTCGATTTTTTTTACGATCACAATAATTTCTCTACCTGTAAGATAGCGAGAAAATAAAAAGTGGACGTAGAAGATTCAAGAAAATTATTCCGGGAGAAAATGCAAAATACGAAGGCCTCTCTCTATAACAATATTTAAGAAGATGCATGTTTGAATGTATAGATAGATTTTGTCAAGAACTGACAACAAGATCGGCTTCAATGGAAACTAAGAATGAAAGATTTTCTACTGTACAGTCTTCTCATCTTATGGAGACGTGTGTTAAAGAACTCCCTCATCTCATTTCAAACCTAACCAGGACATTTGATGAAATCCAAAAGGAAGAAATGTTACCCGAAATACAATGGCTACGACGTCACGTTCAAACTGCAGCCATCAAAAAAGAAGTGGCAAAACAATCGTAATAATCAAAAATGTTGGAGTTTATTATCAAAATAGAATTTCCAGAATCAGTTCCCAACTTTTTTGTAGCATTTAAGATATTTTTGAAGATACGTGTATCCATTGCATCTTGGGAAAGAAGTTTTTCAAAAACTAAAACTAATAAAAAGTTATCTTCGCTCAACAATGAGCCAATCAAGATTGACTAGCTTAGCTATACTTAATATATTATTATTATTATTATTATTAGCACCGCGTCTTACTACCCATTCGGGTTATACTCACTTACGCTAATGTGTAATGGTAGTGTGATTGTGAGACGAAATGAAGGACCTACAGTTTAACGTGGAATCCGAACCACGGTGGAGGCCTGGCATTCCCCACATTCACAAGATGTCTTGTCAGAGGTGAAGGAAGGGTTTGGTAATCAGATAAATCTGTGCCGGGACCGAGGATTGAACCCCAGAGCCCCAACACAGAAGTCAGACACCTTACCCCTAGACCACCAGGTCACCCATGCTTACTATAGTTTCAGGTTTGACGAATGTATCGAAATATTTTCAGTAGCAAAACCTCGTAAAAACAGTTTCTATAAATCATTTTATTTTGTGCAAGTTTTGCTGTCTTACAATCCTACTTGAACTTTTTTTATGTCATGGTAATTGATTTATTATCAACTTATAGTTATCTTTATCGTTTTCAATGATTGTGTACAGGTTCTTCATTTACATACTTTTTTATGCTAAGAAAGCTACATATTTTGTAGCACATAAGTATCAGTACAACACTTTCATTTGAAACTAGCAATGTTTGAAAATGTTTTTTTAGAAAATAATGCTCAAAACATACAGATTTAGTAATGAAGTTAGTTAAATATTTTGCCCAGTTTTATAATACACCAAATCATGTACGTAGAAAGGTTTAAGTTGAAAAATTAAGCATTTTTGCTACATGTTCTCATAAGTTTTAATTGAAATAAAAACTACATATTTTAAAAAATAATCAAAAAACACAAATTATGTAATTTTAATCTTAGTTTCCTTAAGGCCATATGTACAGAATTTTTTTTTTTCGCCATTCAAAAGAGTTTTCTTCTATGAAATGTTACACACCAAAAATTTATTTTTATCTATTTTTATTCAAGAGCTATGAGGGTAAGAAACTTCGATTTTTACGTTTTCCGAATCAAGTTTTAGGCCACACTTTTTGAAATAAAATTTTGAAAATTTAAATTTAGTATCGTTAATACTATACCTATTTGATAAAGCTTGGATTTTACCGTATTTATAAGCATACTCTATATAAATATACTTAAAGTTCCCTTAAAATCAACACATTTCAACAATTGTTTATTAATACTAATTCATCTATAAATATTAAATATCGGTATTCATTCGATTTATAGATGTGTATACTTAAGATTAAAAAAATATTCAGATTTAAATATGCAACGTTTTACTCAATAACTTGATTTACGTATGTCATAAAAATATGCACTGAAATTCCAAGTTGGCTCCCGGGATCAAAACTTTGTAGGGAAGTGTAGCTTAGTTGACAAGAAAGGGTGATAGCCCGCCTCCACAGTTCGCGCAACACACAAAGGTTACTCCAGCTGTCTTATCACAGAAACCCCAAGTAATCTGCAGTCCTTGAGAGTTTTATGTTTGAACGTTCATTCACAAGTTGTCTCTTGAAATAATTAGCCTCATATTATAGTGATATTGATCTTTATACCACTGCCAGGGTTATTTCATTATTGAAACATGTTGTAGTGATTTTTAGATTTGTGTTTTATTTGTGATCACTGTGAGCTATAAAGAAACCATATATATATATAAATATATAATTATTAAATTAATAACAATGGCTCCATCAAAACCTGGAAAACGTCAAGCTTCAAAACCAAGAAAAAGAAACCAAAAAGCTAGAGCTATGAAAAGATGGAGACTTAGTTTGAAGAAGCTTGCCATAGAAAATAACATAGACCCTCAAAGGTAAGTCTTTACTATAAGACGTATGGTGACCTGGCGATCTAAGGGTAAGGTGTCAGACTTCTGTGTTGGGGGTCCGGGGTTCAATCCTCGGTCCCGGCACAGATTTATCTGATTGCCAAAACCTTCCTTCCCCTCTGACAAGACATCTTGTGAATGTGGGGAATGCCAGGTCTCCACCGTGGTTCGGATTCCACGTTAAACTGTAGGTCCTCCATTTCATCTTACAATCACCCTACCATTACACATTGGCGTAAGTGCGTACAACCCGAACGGGTGGTAAGACGCGGTGCTAATAGTAGTAATAATAATAATAATAATAATAATAACAAACTATAAGACGAATAGGCCTAGTGAATGAGCTTCATGTATTACATAGGCTATATAATTATTTTATATATTAGGGGTTTACCAGAATCAGTAACACTGAGAAAATATAATATAATAAACAATAAATGGCTGTAAGCAATCGCCCAAGGTTTCGACATATTGAACATCAAGAATGATTACATAAATTGTTATAGGGCATATATAACTTTCACCTAAACACTTGAAAACACTTTTTACGTCCATTCTATTTTGATATCGAATCATCATACAATATTTTCTAGGCACTTTGAGCTATAAAGTGATTAGCTAAACATTTAAGATTTGAGTTATTCTAGGGTGCAAGGAAAAGGAAAAAAATGTAATAGTAAATTCACTCTATCTACGTGGAGAGTGATCTATAGAAAGAGAACACATATGGAAAGCCACCCAAAAAATATGTAATATAATTTTTTTATTTGTCTTAGGTAAATTATTAACCAACCTACTTTTTGTGAACTCAAGTTTATTGCTGCAGGCTCCAAGTAATTTTTTTAATACATATTTTTGGCTTGATACACCAACCGATTAAAGTCCTAATCAGAGTTTAGATTTATGTAATATGTGCTCACTTTTAAAATATATATTATTATATGTCACATGACTTATACAAATGAACAACGTAATCATCAGTTTGGGCCAATTTTTTAAATCTCTCATATCTCTCTCTCTCTCGCTCTCTCTCAAACACACACATATATACTGTGTACAAAAAATTACAGCTTATATAGCTATATCAAATATATTTATCTTTATAATACGCTTTATCTATATTGGAAAATCATTAGCTGCCTGTTCTTTCTTTATTAAAATAAATATATTTTGAAATGATAATTTAGGCCCTAATATTTTTTCTATTACAGACAAGACATATGTGATACGGATTACATGTCAGGTGTTGAAGAACTCCCTCCTTCCCCAAATGATACAATTATTAGACATAAGTATTCTGATGTTGAATGTGCTGATTCACCATTCCAAAGCTCAGAAGAAGATAGTTGTGAGCTTAATTCAAATGAAAATAAAGATATTCGAGTTTTATCGGAGAGTGATGATGACTTACCTAGTTTATTGATTGAGAAAGATACCTCCGTCAAAAATACTATAACAGGAAACAGAGTTGTAGATATTTCATATTTTCTTAACCAAATGCAAATAGTGTATGAACATCCGACAATTTGCACTATGGGTAAGTACATTCTCCAAAAAGAAATAAGGAAGGGTTTGTCATTCAAACTATTTTTTTATTGTGACAACTGTGAAAAAAACTACATCGTTAGTTCTTCGCCTAAGGAAAAGGAGGAAGATATAAATAACTCTCTTGCATGGGGATCCCTCTCCATAGGGATAGGATATTCCCAAGCAGAGGAACTTTTCAGCATAATGGATATTCCAATGATGTGTTCGAATAAGTTCCGAAAACATGAAGAAATTGTTGGAAAGGTATTATAAATTACTCTATAAATTATTGTAAATATAAATATAAATTCAAATGTATCCTTAAAATTTAATACAAAGAGTCAACGGCATAGTCAAAGTTTTAATCACGCATTTTCTCAGATCAGTGCAACTTACCACACTGCACGTTGTTGCTATTTTGGCGGATACCTGGCTTCCCAAGAACTTTTAAACTTGTTTATTCCTCAATTATCAAATTATCAAGGAAATTAGTAATTTAGTTGCTTTTTTCTATAAAACACTAAACCACATAAATAAATAATAATAGCGCACTTGACATTTTATTTAAACCTATTACCCGCAGTGGTGATCTAGAGGTAGTCATTTGCTCTCAATGCTTTGATCATCGTGGACGAGGAGGTTGAGGCTCGAACCTTGGCCAGGTGAACTGAGGATGGTTTTCCACAAGGGATAACAAGTTTTGTTTTTTCATTATCACTCCATGCAAATACGGGTTCACTTCCTCTTAACGACATTCGTCATCCCTATCTCATTAGATCAAGCCATTATTAACTAGTGTGCAAAATGTAACAATAATAAAAAAAAAATTAAAAATATTTCGTAATGTAGTGTATATGAATTTTTGTAAGATTCAAAATTTAGTGTAATTTTTTTTTTTGCTAATTATAATAAAATAAATAAATATTTCAAATATTTATACAACATAATCATAAATAAAAAATAACAAACATGTGTGATATACCAATAATTGTATTAAAGTCATTATCTTTTTTTGTGAGTTTTCAAATAAATTGTTTTTTAATGTGAATAATATTGCTTTCAGACTTGGGAAGAGCACCTATACTTACAAATGAAAGCAAATGGTGAACAAGAAAAAGTAATTGCCACAAATAAAGGTCATCTTAAAGATGGTATTCCCTTTATAACAGTTCTAGGTGATGGTGGGTGGAGTAAAAGATCCTATGGTCATGGTTTCAGTTCAACAGCTGGGGTTGTAAGTAGGCTAAATTTAATACTTATAAATATAATTAAAAACTGTGTACACGGTTATCAAAAGTTACTTAAAAGTAGATAAGTCTGTTATATTGTTTCAATCAGTCAGACAGATTAGACATCTTCCAAACAGCAATCATTCAGACGACACATGTAACTATAAGCACACCAATGTATTGTGACTGTGAAATATTGGATAGGTGCAACTTTGCGTTTTTAATTCAATAACTAAACAGTGGGAAACTTATGAATACAAGAGTATGAGCAATAATTTTTCTTTTATAAGTATTTCCTTTCAACCTGTAGATGTGTGGGAAAGTCGGGAATGAATATATAGCTATGCCAATTTTATGTATATTGTAAATATTTCTTTCAGGGTGTCATAATTGGTGCAGAAACTAATAAACTGCTGTTCTTGGGCGTAAAAAACAGTTTCTGTTCTCTGTGTGCACGTTATAAAACATCAAGGACAAAAATTCCTTCGCACACTTGTTACAAGAACTATGTTGGACCCGCCACAGGGATGGAGCAAAGTATTATAGTCGAGGGATTTTCACAGAGTGTCGACCAGCATGGTTTGTTATACTTGAACTACATTGGCGATGGAGACTCAAGTGTATATGCACGCTTACAGGAACATGTATCCTATGGACGTCATATAATAAAAATAGAGTGCTCTAATCATATGACTAGAGCTTTTAGCGATGGACTTCACAAACTTGCAACCAATACAATCTATGCTCTAGATGGAAGACGAGTTCTTACAGAGGTAGTGAACGGTGTGTCGCGTATAGAACGCTTGGTAAAGGGAGTGCGCACAGCTATAAAAGAATCTTCAAGTATAGAAGATCACTCACAAGGATGTAAAATACTGCGGCAAGATCTCTTGAACTCTATAGATCATGTATGTCGCAAACATGATAACTGCCGACCAGAATACTGTAAGAGGAAAGAAACCCAAGAAACTGATGTCACTCCACGCCTTACCTCAAGTAACCTTCTCGCTCCAATGAGGAAACTCTTGGACAGACTTGTTCGCAATGCAGATCGTCTAGCATATAATCAGACAACTAATCAAGCAGAAAGGTGAGAATATCATAACAAATAACTTATATTGAGCGATATAATTTAGGCATGTATTGTATAATTTATTTAATTAATAATTTTGATCCTTTTATTTTAGATATATGAGTTTGGTTGCTAAGTTGACCGGAGGCAAACGAATTGATTTCTGCAAGCGTGGATCCTACAAAAGACGAGCCCTTGGTGCGGGTTTGGCTCATTCCTCTGGCCCGTCATGGCACTGCAGCCCATGGAAAAGATTATCTGGAAGAAGCCCTGGTAAATCTTTCAAAAATATGTGCTTGAAAAGAGAGAAAGTTAGGTCATCTCTTCATAAGAAGTACCTCACAGGAAAACGCAAGAAAAATAAAATAAAGTGCGCAGGTCCTAATATATATTATGGTCCAGAGGCTGCACAACCTGATATTCCAGCAGAAGACTTGGAAACTAAGACACAAGAATTCCTCCAAAAAATATTGAAAGAAGTTGACAGTGAAGAAAAGGGTTCATCATTGGAAAGACAAACTGTGGGGCAACATGAAAATGCACTTTGGAGAGAGTCCCGTCTTAACCGCCTAACTGCATCTAAATTTGGTATAGTGGTTCGTCGATTGGAACACACATCATGCCACAATATAGTAAAAAACATCCTTTTCAAGCAAGAGCTAAATACGTCTGCAATTCAATACGGAAGGCTTCATGAACGGAGTGCACTCGGTAAATATGAGGAAATTCAAGATGTAAAAACCAATAAATGTGGAATTTTTGTTCGTCCTGATGCCTATTATCTTGGTGCTAGTCCAGATGCCACTGTTGGGACCGATGGCATTGTAGAGATAAAATGTTTCCCTTCAATCGGGAATATAAAATTTGAGGATGCAGTAACGGAACGCAAGAACATCTGTCTTGAGAAGAAGGATGGTAGGCTGTCTTTGAAACGGTCTCATATCTACTACTATCAAATACAAGGCCAGCTCAACATTGCACAGAAATCCTTCTGCGATTTCGTTGCTTATGCTGAGAATGACTTCTTGGTTGAGAGAATATACAAAAATGAAGTCTTCTGGGTTGAAATTATGTTGCCAAAACTGCACAGATTTTATTTTGAGTGTATGGTTCCAGAAATAATTGATAGCCGTATAAGAAGGAAAATGAGATGCCGAGATCCCAAATACATTCTAGAGGCTCAGACTGCACGCACACTGAAAAGAAGCGCGGGTAAAATGTGCCAGTAAATTAGTTTGTGTGGAGGGTTGGAGTAGGGATATGATGTTAGTTTGAAAACTTATTAAAACATTTTTTTTAAACTGTAGTAAAATTTTCGTCGTTTGTGTTTGGATTGTAGGGGAATTAGTCTAATAGAGTATATTTAAACTAATATATGCAATACCTTTTGCAAGATATAAATTTCTCAGTAACATACAGACTGTGGTATTATTCTTCTAGAGATGAGAGGAATGTAAATGAAGAAGCTATGTTTATGTACAACAAATATATTATATACATATGTGTGTGTGCTTTGTGTATATGTTAGTTTGTGGTTTGGTAAGTGTCAAGAACAGTACAGGCATCTATACTAAAATATGGTTGGTTGGCTCTGACTACAGACAACAGAAAGACAAACTATGTGTTGTTAGAGCTGAATAATTATAATTGGACCTAAATATGCAGTGAATAAACCCCCTGCAGGACTGGTAACCATGTAAGTGTTATTACTGCGGCGTGATCTTTGTAACCAATACCACACATTTTTTCATAGACATTTGATTTTATACGTCAATAGCCTACATCTGATACGTAGGTAGGTGTTATTGAATAATCGAAAAAAAGCTGAATTTAGAGGAAGTGTAACCACATTTGCTTGGAGAGATAGAGAGTGGGAAACTATCCAGGAAAAAACACTCTTAGTACACCCGACCGGTATTCCAACCCAGATCTCCGGATCATAAGTAGTTTATTCTATCACGAGAGTGATGACTTAAACCATGTCACCACCCACATCAGGAAGCAGGTGGAAAAAAGGCGTTTGTCTCATCTTGTCTGGTTGGCTGGTGACGCGAGTTTGGTGTTCCAATATTAGCCTGATGTGCATAGGGCTGTTTACTTAAATAGTTCCTCATTCTTCCTTTATGCAAATGCTGATACATTTATTCTACTTGCTACCATCCTCACTCGTATTCCATTAGTGCAAATATACGGCTATCTCGGCCACATGAACAGGCACATACTGTATATAGCCCTAAGAGAATTTACCAGGGACCAGTATTAAGGTACTTTTGTTTTAATATCCAAATATGGTATTGTATTATTGTAGAGGACGTGAAATTATAGTGCAATTAGTATTCACTCACTATTCAGATCATCATTGGCTTTGCTCGCATATAAAAATTAATTAGTATTATGGTAGGAAGAAACGTTTTGGAAATACAAACATATTTTATTTGCGATCAACATTGATAAGTGATGTCATTGATATCATCTATCAAACATCTCGGCTTCAGACCCCATGACTTGATTTATGAATATATTAATAAAAAAATAGTTACTCTTGTAGATGTAGGATCCTGTTTTTCCTCCCAGTATCATATGCTTCACCAGTTTTTATTAAATAGGTTGGGGAGGGTAGGACGGATTAAACAAAGTTCGTACTCGGTTTTTGTTTGTAGGAGTGAAAGAAAGTTGGGGGGAAGGGTTACTGTTGTTACTGGCTGTGGCTCGTGGTAAAGTCTTTGAATGGAGTTGTCAATTTTTTAAATATTAAAATATTTTATTTAAACTAGTTAATAATGGCACTTGGACACGGGAATCGAACCCGGGACCTTTGGCTTAGCGCGCCAGTGCGCTACCACTGAGTTATCCAGGATTCATCCCGTACCCAGGGTCCTTCTTCCCTTGCCCTGTAAACTACCCTTAATTTTAGTTAATAAATCCAGTTACAAAAACTCCTCGAGGAAAATTTATTAAAGCCCTAGATACGAAGTTTTATCCCGAACAGTAAAACGTTTTCGGCTCTAGACTGAGATACAGATAGACAAATAGACGGAATCGCGAAAACTAATTTTTTTTATGTTTCATGGGACGTCGACATTTATCAAAATCTCAAATTTGATTTTTTTTATGATTACAATACTTCTTTCTCTGAGAGATCGAGAGAAATGAAATACTCAGGAATTTGCTATGATAACAATTATATATTTAAAATACTATTTTGTAATAAACTAATGACTAATCACATCAGGAGCTATACGTTTTTGTAGACTATCTGGATGAATGGCTAGAATGTTGTCACCATAACTAGAATTTAAATGCATACATTGTGTCCAGAAAAAAAAAATCAAGATGAGCAGAAAATAAACTTGTTTTGTAGGTAGCGGGAACATCCCATTTAATCAAAAGTGTAAAAGAGACAAATTTAAAAATGAGGCTCTAGAAAATGAGATTATCTAAATAGGGTGAAAAAAACTAGGTGTGGTAGGCACTAGCCAGCACAAACGTAGCATAAATGCTGGGCGTTTTCAAAAACTAGATGGATAGAGGTCGGGTGTCCAACATGACACACATCCCAGTCCTCTCTCGATACTATTAGAAAGTTTTTTTTTCAAAGCTACAAGACAACTGTTATCAAACCCTAGGTTCAAACAGTTGACCCAAGGAGTATCAGCTTACGTCTGTGCTTCTGTGCCGACACAACAAGGCTGCTTGACGTACACTACCATAATAAAGCTGAAGTCATGTATCCATGCGAAGCTCTAGAGTTGCTAGTGGTAGTAATGCCCTTAAGTTCTATTAATACATAAATAGTTATTATCACATGTTTTTATGGATATAAAATTAAGCCTAGGTATTGTGATGCCAATAGTAGAAGCACATTATGGTGAGTGCTTAGTAATAGGTTGGGGTGAGGGGGCGGAAACTCCCGCCCCAGGCCCCCAAAGGTGTTGGTACGCCACTGTTTCTAGGCACTCCACCACTATATGATTTTATTGAGGTTGTTTTGTTGATTACAATAACTTTATATTTAGAAATACTTTCTCTCTTCACCCCATCTCACCTCCCTTCCGGATTATACGCAAATATATATTGATTACGATAGTGTGGTAGGGACGAGGAGGTTATGATGTAGAAAATATGTACCCATATTTTCATTGATGGAGGATGGGAAGCCAATGAGGAAAAACACTCTAGGTTCATCCGGTGAGGATTGAAACTATTTCTTTCCCCCACCAGAAAATAAGACTAAATAACCTTTACATTTAGTTTACCTACACATTGGTGCGAAAAAATATTTGACACGTTGTAGGTGTTTTTAGGATTACGTTATAAGCAGTCTACTCTATTATATGTCTATATAGGCCTAATATATATTGTAGCTTAACC
>JBCFYV010011164.1:26341844-26370050 GCA_039000515.1 Timema cristinae
TTATACGCTTTAAGTACTAATTACGCTAATGGATTAGGAATTGGGAAGGTTGAATTAGAAGAAGTGAACACGCATTTGCGTGTAGGGAGAGTGGAAAACCATTTAGGAAAAACCTCCCCCAGTTCACCCAACTGAGATTCGAACCTCGATCTCCCCGTCCTCAGCAGTCGAGCTCAACACGTCTAGCGTGTTAGCCGACTACGCCACCGAGGCGGGTCCCCCAGATATAATTTCTATTCAACTTCGTACCCCCAAAGTTGATGGTTCATAATGAAAGTTATACATATTCTATAATCTACATCTGAATATAAAGTGTCGCTCCATTTCGCATGTCCGAGTCACTTGTGCTAACCTTGAATATGGCTCTGATTATTTAGTGTTTATCATTGACATTATATATACAATTGCACGCACCCCTTAAAGTGTCTTAATCCCAGGTTGAATATCACTGGTATTTATGATGATCCATTTAAAGATGTGAAAGAGAATGTTTTCTGTTTCGTAAAATGTTAAAAAAAAAATTTTCCTGAGAAAAGTGTTTGGATTTGCCTAACCATCTAAATAGGATTTCCTAATGATGATATATTTATATTTTACCAAGAGAGTTTTGGAAAAATAGCACTGCAGCAAAAACCATGAGTTATTAATTAGTTATAAAAATAGTTTTACACTCTCACAACATTATTTATTTTTATTTTGAAGTAGTTTTGTTGCAAACATATGTTTTAATGTTATGCAGCTAATGCATGCTATTTGGTTTATTCGAAAATAAAGAGTATGAATCTTCCTGCCAATATGCACATTAAAAAAGTACATGGAACCATCATATGTCCATATAGAATAGGAAAGGATAAATAGGTAACTTTAAATTAAAGTCAATGCTGCCTAGGCGCAAATAATAGAGTGACTAAAATTAAACCCGCTTCTCAAAGGACTTTTGAGTTTACCAAGTAAACAACGTCATTAAATGAGTTACGATAAAGCAATAAAAGCAATTCCAGTTCTATTCTCACACTCACATATATTCTTTAGCGGTTGGTGGTTGAATGTGTCATTAACGTAGGATCACCCGCTTCGGTGGCCCATGGTCTAACTCGCTACTCTCACAGTAGACTTGAATACCGATGACGGGGAGATCGAGGTTCGAATTTTAATCGGGTGTAATGAGGGTGGTTTTTCCGAAATGGTTTTCCAATTTCTTTTCACGTAAATGTGAGTACACTTCCTCTTATATAGCCTTCTTAATCACGAAACTCATTAGGGTAATTAGTACATAAGCGTGTAACCCAAACGAGTAGTAAGACCCTATGCTAAAAAAATAATTAATACTTGAATATTATATAAAAGTATACATATGGAATTAAATTATCTGAAAATTGTACCCAAATATTTTCATCTCTAATTGTCATTATTAGTTTGGAATGTTCTTTATGTGTACAATCAATGAGAAAATTAAAATACTGTTAAGGTTTGCCTAGGTATTTTCTAAAAACTTTTCCCCTCATCCAACCCCCACCACGCTATTTGATGGCTTTATATATGTACAAGTATCATATTCTGAAAATTGAAAAATGACACCTGGACATGGGAAACGAACCCGGGACCTTCGACTTAGTACACCTATGCTCTTAGCACTGAGCTATCCAGGATTCTACCCGTGCCCATGGTCATTCTTCACTCATATTTTAAGGTAGAGTGAGTGAGTGAAGAATGACCATGGGTACGGGTAGAATCCTGGATAGCTCAGTGGTAAGAGCATTGGCGTACTTAGCCGAAGGTCCAGGGTTCGATTCCCGTGTCCAAGTGTCATTTTTCAATTTTCAGAATATGATATCTAAGTGATGCTAGCCTCACTAATATGCATAGATGATAGCTTCGGCTATCTGATTAATTTATGTACGAGTAGATAGGGGACCCACATCTAGCCCAATATGACCTTGACTATAAATATACTGTCCACTCCTTAAGTTGCAGCAGAAGGGAGCGCGAGTAATTTTACAGTTTTTATAGCATTACTTTTTTTGACCAAAACAAATCAAATATTTCTCCAGTATCAAAATAGAGTTTAGTTTTCTGCACATGCTAATATCAAAAGATCTTGAATATCTGTCAAGGCTGGACTGGAATTTTATCAAAACATTTTTTCTTTATTTAAAATATTTTGACAAAATTCCAGTCCAGCCTTGACAGATATTCTAGATCTGTTGATATCAGCATGTGCAGAAAACTAAACTCTATTTTGATACTGGAGAAATATTTGATTTATTTTGGCCAATAAATGTCAATTCTATGAAAACTGTAAAAACACTTGCACTTCATTCTGCCGCACCTTAACCACCTCCCTTAACCCCCATTCTCTCACCCCATTCATCCTCTTACCACCTACTCAGGTCATTGACCTCCCGTGATAACGTCACGATAGTTTGGTAGAACCTTCTATGGTACTGTGTGGTCATTGATAAGTTCTCCCCCGTGAAGTCATTTCCCATCCTTCTCACAGGGTGTTTACCCAATACACTGGCGCCAGCTTGGTGGGGACGTTCAGCAGATTAAAACATTTTTGACTTAAGAGTGTTGCAATCTGTGCGTGACTTTTCCGGTGACGTCAAGAACCCCACCCTCCACATGTGAATCGTAGTCTGGACGGGTCGTTTTCGAGCGCTACCAGTGCCTTATTGGCAGGGAGTTTTAGACGTGACTAAACATGTTTTCCCTATCCCTACTGATCTCATGACTAATCTGTTGAACCAAATATCCTCGCATTGGAAACTGATGGAGCACAAGTGAATGATAATTGAGGGGATCTTCACCCGGGCACTCATCTAAACCGTCATATGTATCATGTACGGTTAATTTTATAGCATCATTACCACTGACAAAGACAAAAACGTAGTTTCTGATTCTGGCTGATAATATAAGTGACATTAGTTTTCGAGAGAGTGCACCCGCACTAGCTTAGCGAAAGGATGAGAAAAACACAGTGAAAATCAAGTCTGAGATCCACACATAGCGTACCCGGCTGAAATATGTAATTTAAATAGAAAGAGGAAACTTCAGAGGGAATGGTCTTATGGAGATTTTTATAAATAATATAACTTCGTAAGGATTTGGGCTCAATTCCCAACATATTCAAAAAATATAGGACTCTCCCTAACAACATTAGGGTTTCACTTTTAACGATTATGAACTTACGGTTCGAAGACTGGGTGCTTTGTATATTCTAGAATTCGATTAGTTTGTAAGTTGTGTGTTATTCATATTGGGGCTGTTTAAAAAGTGCAAGCGAATGACACTGCTTACTTGGTGAATTCCAAGTTATTTTGAGAGGTGGGTTGCATCTTAACTCTAAGCACTATCACATTATTAGACGTCAGTGTATGAAATAGAAATATAGGGAAGAACATGAGCAGTTAACTCTGTGAATTCTGTTAATTCTGCTGATAGCACTTCCTCTCTTCCACTTACGAGTATACACACTCACTCTAGTATTTAAACCTAAACAGCATTTACTTACATTTCAAAATTATATTTTTCTTGCTATCTACCTATTCTGTTTGAACATGTTTCTACGGACTTTTTTAATCTACATCCTGTCAAG
The DNA here is from genome assembly GCA_039000515.1 of Timema cristinae. Classification (NCBI taxonomy): domain Eukaryota; kingdom Metazoa; phylum Arthropoda; class Insecta; order Phasmatodea; family Timematidae; genus Timema; species Timema cristinae. The sequence continues at coordinate 26,345,443 of JBCFYV010011164.1, forward strand.
AAAATTCCTACTGGACATTTTCGTGAATAAACCAAATAACCCAAGCTGTAGAGGTTTAAAAATATATTTCACCATAAAAAACCACTTCAAGATAAAAGATCTTGTGGCAATTTAAGACTATTTTTAAAATCATTTAGGTCCCAGCACATATTTATCTGATTACCAAACCCTTCCTTCCCCTCTGACAAGACATCTTGTGAATGTGGGGAATGCTAGGCCTCCACCGTGGTTCGGATTCCACGTTAAACTGTAGGTCCTCCATTTAATCTCACAATCACCCTACCATTACACATTAGCGTAAGTGCGTATAAACCGAACGGGTAGTAAGACGCGGTGCTAATAATAATAATAATAATAATAATAATAATAACATCATTTAGATTGAAGTTAGAATCCCGGTGGGCTATACTTAGGGTTGTTTCTCCAAAATTGTCTTCCAATCTCCTTCCACGCAAATGTGGATACACTTAATCTATTTATAGCCTTCCTAATCCCTAAAACCATCGGCGTAATTAATACAAAAGTGTATAACCCAAATGGGTAGTAAGACCCAGGGCCAAAAAAAAGAATGTATGTATTTTTTATCAAAATAATCTCTTTAAAACTCGCCAAATAAAGCGTAAATACATGAAGATGTGAAATTCTAGCTTGACTTGACACTACGTCGTAGGTAGGCAACGTCCGTCCATAACTACCCTCAATTTAAATAATACAAATAACTTGCGTGCTGTCCAAACATAGGTCCTTGTTCCACCAAATTGACCAGATTAAAGGTCGCAGGATGGTAATGGCGAGCAGACAGTAATGCGCATGCCCCGGACAGTAATGGGCTGAGCCAGCATTTATCGACTGATCGAAGAGCTGTAACTATTCCCACACCTGCACTTGCACTTGGGTGTAATGTGTTGGGGGGAGGGAGGGGGGGATTGTTTATACAGTGCATTCCCATCAACCCCTTGAGACCTAAAGACCTTGGTTCAGATACCGGACAGATACCTCAACGAAAAGCAGGGTCACTCAGGATAGTGTTTAGCATACCTGACTCTCACAAGGTATATCATACGCTTTATTCTTACTACCTGTTCAGCTTATATGGTAATATAATAGGGATGAGTGAGGCTATATTTAGTGGAGGTATACCAGCATTTGCGTTGAGGTAGAGTGGAAAACCTCAGTACACCCAACTGGGATTCTAACTCCAATCTTCCTACTATCGACAAGCCATTATAATGTGAATCTTGTATTAAACCATTTGACCACCGAAGAGGGGGTCATAGGCCAATTAAAACGAGAATGTTATAAAACAAATACAATAAGTATCGTTACACTATTAATTATACTTATGACTTCTCTAAAACACGTGTCTTAACTTTTATTTAATTTACATCTTATAAAAACAATTGTAAATTATGTTATTATGCCTTCCCAGTGAATGAGAGTGTAAACACTATCGTGCCCCTAACATAGAGTAGTTCCTCTAGGTGAGCTATAGTCCCACTCAGTGCATTCTTGATGGGGTGCGTAAATTAAAATGATCTCAACTCCAGCGCAGATGGATGTAAAAATAGGTGAAGTGGGTTGATGATCACCATTCTCCTTCAAAAAGGGTAAAATAAAAAAAAGTAGTATTTCCCTACACTTGGTAAATATTTTAAGATCACTTGTTATAAAATTAAATTTAAAATTGCTACTAAAGCCATTGTTGGGTTTTTAACAGATGGATTGGATGGGCAAGTTAAGGCTTCAATCTTTTCTTAGCAAAAATGTACAGTTAAATAAATTTAAGACTGTTCCTTATGATATAGGCTAAATAAAACTAGAGCTGTACACAAATAATCTGACTATGGAGCGGATTTTGCTGATTTGCCTTTTATTTGCCTTGATAGCAAAACATAGACATTTAGAGATAGAATGAATTTTATGTAATTACGAATACAATATATTAATTTTTTAATGCCTATAATAACCAATACTATTTGTTTTTACCTTTTTCTTAAGCCTGTATATAAGAAAAATTTAACTACTTGGAAAATGGAAAATTTAAACTTTGGTCTCTTGATATCGCATAAAGTAGAACGAAGCTTTTGAAATTATAAAAACATTATATTCGACAGTAAAACCAATAACACTAGTGAAAATCTAGATAAGTATCTTGTGACTAACTGCAATGTGAATTATTGCTTGTAGAGAGGATTCAGCATTTTTTAGACCGGAGGAGCGAGAAAAAAAACCATTTTAATTATATTATTCACATTCAACAACGATAGTTAAATTCTATATGTTTTTATAACTTAGTATTTGAATAAATATTCAAAGAAAAAATACATTTCACATCTACCTACTTGTGCAAAAAGTTCTAATTTAAAAATGCAAATATAAATCAGCATAATTATATGTATTAGTGGCTCCGGTAATCCAAAGTGCCTAAATATTCGAAGCTATGACTGCCACCCGTAAGTGCAAATATTTTTTTTAATATTTAGCCTGTTTATAAATACACAGTGTTTGTAGCAATATACAATTAAAAATATTTGCTCAGAAGGCGAGTCAAAAATATGTTGTTGCGTAACGGATAGAAAATGTTGGAGTTTAACTATCAGGGTATTCCATGGATATTTCAATCCAACATTTTGTAATTTATTCTAGCTGAAATTTTGTTTTTAAAGTATAATTTGTTGACATTTCTCTAAATTGTTCTTTCTTTTTTAAAGACAAATTCGTTGACACTAGCAGATGTAATTTATTCATATTTGAATACATGGTCAATCCTAATTACTGATGTTATTTTATAGTGTGAAAAACAAATAAAGGATTTTTTTTGTAAATTACCCCATGGAGCCTGAGAAATTTAAGGCAGACTCAAGGGCTCTGCGGAGCACAGTTTGAAAATCGGTGGTCTGAGGCGTCACTCTAGCAATAGACTGGAGTGCCGATGACGGGGAGTTTGGGTTTTGAAACCCGTTCGGGTTTACTGAGGGTGGTTTTTCCTCAACAGTTTTCCCCTCTCATTCTTCACAGATTTCAGTATACCTTCTCTAACTCAACCTTACTCATCCCATAAACACTGACGTAATTAGTTCATACGCATTCAACATGAACGGGCATAATTATGATTCAACGCTAAAAAAAAAATATTGCCCGTAGGCTGAAAGTAATAGCATGTAGTAAAATCAGTTTTTCATTGCTTATTATGTACCTATCATTTCCTTAAGTGCCTATTCGGGTTTCTAGATCCCCATTTTTTAAAACCTATTTGCATGCCTATTTTAAACATTTTCGGCACCTAGGAATTCGCTCCCTAAATATGAAATTACAATAACTAGACCAAGAATATCACCTAACAGTGAATCACAGTAAAAAATAATGTTAACGCGGGTGTGATTAGAGCTATTTTTGAGCTAAGCCTAAAGTGAACATATACATACCCACTTCAGCAACCACTTGATCTAAGGTGTCACTATCGCAGTAGATTAGTCTGCCGAGGATGGGGGTATCGAGGTTCAAATCCCAGTCGGGTGTATTAATAGTGACTTCTCCTAAATAGCTTTCCACTCTCACACTGCTCAAATGCAGGTACAATTCTTCTGAGTGCAACGTTATTCATCTTTAGCAGATTAATAAAGTTAGTGCATACGCGTATAAACGAACAGATTGTAAGAAGTGCTGTTTAAGAAAATAAAAAATAAACAGACACGAGCGTGCACAAATATAAGAAAATGTTATAGAAGTCACCCACATGCAGGTCGTTTGCAACTTTTACTATAAAACCATTAAATTCTAATTGAGTTTTATCGATGGTTTGGGTATTCCATGAATTAAAAGCCGAAACAGTAAAATAATTGTAGTGTTGGTTAAAGTTACGAAGAGGAGTAAATAAAGTTTAGCTTTCTTGTGGGCGATTAGTTAAATTGAGAATTGATTGGAGACCATTCAAAGTGGACATAATTCAGGATTTTTAATAAAACACTTTATTTGATAAGTGTCTGAATGGAGCCATTCAGAGTGGATACAATTCAGCCCCCTCATTTTACAGGGCGTTTCTTGAAGTAGAATATAAAAATATTAATTAACTAATATTTGTTGATAACATTTACAATTAAAACTGTAGTAAGAGTGAAAAACTTAAACAATATATTTTTGTATGCAATTGTGGACAAATTTCAGGGGGTTCAAGTTGATTCCAGGGGGTCCGGATCCCCGGGCCCCCACCTTTCTACGTACTTGTCTAAATGAGTCTCTTATAGTACGAGGAAATGTGTTCACGCGATTGGAGGTCAAATATAAACCTAGCGCGTGTGTTTTGAAGTTTTTATAATTTAAAGCAACTTATACGCGTATTTTAAAGTCAATTGAGAGCTTCTAAAGAAATTTTAAACACCTCAGCCTGTCTACCTCCCCTTTATGTACTAGATTGTATAACTAACTAGAGACTTAAAGAGGTGTTATGGAAAGGAAACCTGGAGACTTGAAGGGTGTGGGAGAGGAAACCTGGAGACTTGAAGAGTGGGATGAAAAGGAAACCTGGGGGCTTGAAGGGTGTGGTGGAGAGGAAACCTGGAGACTTGAAGGGTGGGGTCGGAGAGGAAACCTAGAGACTTGAAGGGTGGGATGAAAAGGAAACCTGGAGACTTGAAGGGTGGGGTGGAGAGGAAACCTAGAGACTTGAAGGGTGGGATGAAAAGGAAACCTGGAGACTTGAAGGGTGGGGATGAAAGGAAACCTGGGGGCTTGAAGGGTGGGTGGAGAGGAAACCTGGAGAATTGAAGGGTTGGGGAGAGGAAACCTAGAGACTTGAAGGGTTGGATGAAAAGGAAACCTGGAGACTTGAAGGGTGGTGTGGAGAGGAAGCCTGAGACTTGAAGGGTGGGGTGAGTGAAACTAGAGACTTGAAGGGTGGATGAAAGGAAACTGGAGACTTGAAGGTGGTGGAGAGGAAACCTGGAGACTTGAAGGGTGGGGTGGAGAGTGAAACCTGGGGACTTGAAGGGTGTGGTGGAAGGAAACCAGGAGACTTGAAGGGTGGGGTGGAGAGGAAACCTAGAGACTTGAAGGGTGGGATGAAAAGGAAACCTGGAAACTTGAAGGGTGGGGTGGAGAGGAAACCTAGAGACTTGAAGGGTGGAATAAAAAGAACCTGGGAGACTTGAAGGGTGGGTGGTAGAGAGAAACCTAGAGACTTGAAGGGTGGGATGAAAAGGAAACCTGGAGACTTGAAGGGTGGGTAGAGAGGGAAACCTGAGACTTGAAGGGTGGGATGGAAAGGAAACCTGGAGACTTGAAGGGTGGGATGAAAAGGAAACCTGGGGGCTTGAAGGGTGTGGTGGAGAGGAAACCTGGAGAATTGAAGGGTTGGGTGGAGAGGAAACCTGAGAGACTTGAAGGGTGGATGGAAAGGAAACCTGGAGACTTGAAGGGTGGTGTGGAGAGGAAGCCTAGAGACTTGAAGGGTGGGGTGGAGAGGAAACCTAGAGACTTGAAGGGTGGAGATGAAAAGGAAACCTGGAGACTTGAAGGGTGAGGTGGAGAGGAAACCTAGAGACTTGAAGGGTGGGGTGGAAGAGGAAACCTGGGGCTTGAAGGGTGTGGTGGAGAGGAAACCAGAGACTTGAAGGGTGGGGTGGAGAGGAAACCTAGAGACTTGAAGGGTGGGATGAAAAGGAAACCTGGGAAACTTGAAGGGTGGGGTGGAGAGGAAACCTAGAGACTTGAAGGGTGGAATAAAAATGAAACCTGGAGACTTGAAGGGGGTGGGGGTGGAGAGGAAACCTAGAGACTTGAAGGGTGGGATGAAAAGGAAACCTGGAGGACTTGAAGGGTGGGGTAGAGAGGAAACCTAGATACTTGAAGGGTGGGATGAAAAGGAAACCTGGAAACTTGAAGGGTGGGGTGGAGAGGAAACCTAGAGACTTGAAGGGTGGAATAAAAATGAAACCTGGAGACTTGAAGGGTGGGGTAGAGAGGAAACCTAGAGACTTGAAGGGTGGGATGAAAAGGAAACCTGGAGACTTGAAGGGTGGGTGTAGAGGAAACCTGGAGACTTGAAGAGTGGGATGAAAAGGAAACCTGGGGGGCTTGAAGAGGTGTGGTGGAAGGAAACCGGAGACTTGAAGGGTGGGGTGGAGAGGAAACCTAGAGACTTGAAGGGTGGGATGAAAAGGAAACCTGGAGACTTGAAGGGTGGGGTGGAGAGGAAACCTAGAGACTTGAAGAGTGGGATGAAAAGGAAACCTGGAGACTTGAAGGGTGGGATGAAAGGAAACCTGGGGGCTTGAAGGGGGTGGTGAGAAGAGGAAACCTGAGACTTGAAGGGTGGGGTGGAGAGGAAATCTAGAGACTTGAAGGGTGGGATGAAAAGGAAACCTTGAAACTTGAAGGGTTGGGTGGAGAGGAAACCTAGAGACTTGAAGGGTGGGGTGAAAAGGAAATCTGGAGACTTGAAGGGTGGGGTGAGGAGGAAACCTAGAGGAGCTTGAAGGGTAGGATGAAAAGAAACCTGGAGACTGAAGGGTGGGATGATAAAGTAAACCTGGGGGCTTGAAGGTGTGTGTAGAGGAAACCCAGAGACTTGAAGGGTGGGGGGAGAGGAAATACTAAGACTTGAAGGGTTTGGATAAAAGGAACTGGAAACTTGAAGGTGGGGTGGAGAGGAAACTAGAGACTTGAAGGTGGGGTGAAAGGAAACTGGAGACTTGAAGGGTGGGGTGGAGAGGAAGCTAGAGACTTGAAGGGTGGGGTGGAGAGGAAACTAGAGACTTGAACGGTGGAATGAAAAGGAAACCTGGAGACTTGAAGGGTTGGTTGGAGATGAAACCTAGAGACTTGAAGGGTGGGGTGGAGAGGAAACCTAGAGACTTGAAGGGTGGGGTGGAGAGGAAACCTAGAGACTTGAAGGGTGGGATGAAAAGGAAACCTGGGGGCTTGAAGGGTGTGGTGGAGAGGAAACCTAGAGACTTGAAGGGTGGGATGAAAAGGAAACCTGGAGACTTGAAGGGTGGGGTGGAGAGAAAACCTAGAGACTTGAAGGGTGGAATAAAAAAGGAAAACCCGGAGACTTGAAGGGTGGGGTAGAGAGGAAACCTAGAGACTTGAAGGGTGGGATGAAAAGGAAACCTGGAGACTTGAAGGGTGGGGTGGAGAGGAAACCTAGAGACTTGAAGGGTGGAATAAAAAGGAAACCTGGAGACTTGAAGGGTGGGGTGGAGAGGAAGCCTAGAGACTTGAAGGGTGGGGTGGAGAGGAAACCTAGAGACTTGAAGGGTGGGGTGGAGAGGAAACCTAGAGACTTGAAGGGTGGAATGAAAAGGAAACCTGGAAACTTGAAGGGTGGGGTGGAGAGGAAACCTAGAGACTGGAAGGGTGGGATGAAAAGGAAATCTGGAGACTTGAAGGGTGGGGTGGAGAGGAAACCTAAAGACTTGAAGGGTGAGATGAAAAGGAAACCTGGAGACTTGAAGGGTGGGGTGGAGAGGAAACCTAGAAACTTGAAGGGTGGGATAGAAAGTAAACCTATAGACTTGAAGGGTGAGGTGGAGAGGAAACCTGAAAACTTGAAGGGTGAGGTGGAGAGGAAACCTAGAGACTTGAAGGGTGGGATAGAAAGGAAACCTGGAGACTATGTAAAGTTGTAAAGCGAACTGGTAGAATAAATACGTTTCAGTAGTTGCAGTGTAACTGGGTAGGGACTGGGAGTGAGGAGTCAGGGGGCTTTTAACTCATGGAAATAAATTGTCTTATGATATGGAATAAGTTTTACTACCTATATATGTATTCACTCCCTTTAATATAAAGATTGTTTTAGAGCAAGAAATATAAAGAGTATTGTCAAGATTCATAATATTTAGTTTAAATATATAATAGGTGGGGGAGTGTGCGGGGACATAATAAGACCGTTTCTTAAGTTTTTATTTTAGCGAACAGCAAATTGATTGTTGACTGATTGATCTAGGCTAAAATATTCTGAAGCAAGGAACTATTCTGTGTGTTATACATTAATTGTATCTTCAATTGAAATATTTAAAAGGTGTTTCTCTAGGGTGTTTAACACCCTCCAGTCCATCTGTGTGAAATAATGTTTATTGCGAACAGTCAGGAAAGGCAGTAAATCCCGTGTCATACACACAATTCCAAGAAATGGTCATTTGACTATGGGAGAAAGATGCAGTGAATTCTTAAATTGCCAAATATATTCTAGTCATCCAACTTTTAAAATGTTTCATGAGAGAACCTCTAAATTTATTTCAAAATAAATATATTTTCAAAAAAAATCCCATTGGATGAACTTTTAAAATAGCTTCTAAGGATATCAAACTTTCATAATTTATCCAGGAAAGTGACTCTAAAAACCCCCTTGATCTCAATATGTTCCTTTTATAAAAAAAATATCCACTATCACTGCACTTTAGGCTTCATACCTTCTCTCAAGATCAATGGCCTGATTACTGAACCCTGGAAATGATAATGGGGTTTAAAGTTTCAACCAAATATTAGTCAACATTAGTATAGGTCAGTGGGGAGTTGGGGGGGGGGGGGTTATAAGTGTAAGAGGAAACTGCCCCCTGGTATGTTGCAATGGTAGCTGGATTTGTGCCAACCATTTATTTAACATGATATTGATACAGTATCCTAAATTTCACCATTCTCGTCCTGATCCCTTAACCTATAAGTGTTAATCTCTGATGATATTAATCATAATTATTGTTTTTCATTAGATAAGATATCTTACGTCAGTGTCAGCTAACACAGGCGGTAGTATTAAACCTCTTATTATCACCCTAAATGGATAGTTAGAGTCGGTGTTGGTTAAGTCGTTTAGTGTTAGCACTGGCACTATTCATCTTCTTCCTCCTGTTATCATGGAATTGATAATTTAGGTAGTTTATTGAAAATTCTAGCACAATTTAACTCCTTTTCCTGCAAAATGTCGACGGTTAATCAAAATGGTTGACTACACTAACTATGGCAACATTGGGTATAAAACCACCCAAAGGAAGTATTAATATTTGTTGTTATTTTGATATTATTAATTTTTCAAACACTTAGTTGATTATTTACTTTAAAGAAATGTTTCTCAAATTGTGGTAGGTGTACCCTCAAGGGAACTTGAAGGATATCAGGGGGTAAGTTAAATACCACTGAATTGTATTAATCATTAATTTATTTACTTTATAATAGGTGAAAAAGACCCTACCCGACGTTGCCTGGAATTTTTTTTCTAATTTAATGATTGTACGGGGAAGGTAACTTTATATTTTAAAATTCCAGCTTCTGGGTTCACATATTTGTATGAAAGGGCTACTTAAAAATAAAATTCAAGCCTCTGCATGCTGTGGCTATCACGCAGTTTTCAAGACAGACAAAAAACTCTTCATTTTATTAAAATGTTTGATAATAAGTTTGATAGACAAATTAATACATAGTTTAATGTAATTTCATAGACATTTACAAGACTCTCTTTCCCTATGTCATGGCTTTGTTTTGTTTTGTATGCATTGTTAAAATTTGGGACGACCAATAATACTTATAATAAATGTAGTAATTGTTTCTTTTTTCATGAATAAATGGGAGAAGTGTGTTTGTTAGGCTATTTTAAAAACCTATCATGTGGTTCTTGTAACATCACAGAGAACTAAGTATCCTAAATATATATCTGAACGTTTCAATGACTGTGGAAAAGACATAAGAAAAAAAGTAACGAAACCTTGAACAAAAACTGTAAGCCATGTTCAAATAACAAAGGAGAAATCCCATAAATCAATCATTGCATGTCAAGAAAATAATTATCTTATAGAGTATAGACCATAATATCCCCTAGTTGTTTACCAATCATTTCTGTGAGTAGGTAATTCCTATTATCTATTTGCTTACGTCATGTGTTATTACTCACCAATAGTATTCAATTCTGCATAAGCGTAAGAGATTACTAATAGAGAAATAGTAGTATAGTTAAATACAAGATTTTTTGCTAACGATATTTAAATAAGAGGAGGAAAAACTAAAAACATTGTTTATTTGAATATAAAAAAATATTTAAACATTGCCTCCGCAAGATTTAAAAACTTGAATATTTAGTTAGTTTTAAAATTACCAACTTGATAAGAAATTATCTTATTAATGACAGATTACCGACACTAGTGAGTGCGAGGTCTAAGGTGCTAGTTAGACTTACATCACATTTGACCCTTGTTGGTGGTATGGTCTGGATTCATATCCCAGCAAGGTTCTTTCTCCACATTAATGCTGGCGTATTTCCTTTAAGCTCACCTTCTTAATCTACTAACTTAGATAAATGGTTTTCAACCTAGGGTAGGCATAATGATTTAGCAATGGAAGTTTCTTTTTCTTGCTCCAGATTAAACTAATTAGAATCTAATAAAAAGAACGGTATTCTTTTAAATAATCCCAGGGTTCTTATTAACTATGTATTTTCATTTAAATATTTATTTTGTGCTCTCATTATGGTTCTATCTACATTTTTATGCCTAAGCTGCAAATATTATTATTATTATTATTAGCAGTAGTAGCACCGCGTCTTACTACCCGTTCGGGTTATACTCACGTACGCTAATGTGTAATGGTAGGGTGATTGTGAGATGAAATGAAGGACCTACAGTTTAACGTGGAATCCGAACCACGGTGGAGGCCTGGCATTCCACACATTCACAAGATGTCTTGTCAGAGGTGAAGGAAGGGTTTGGTAATCAGATAAATCTGTGCCGGGACCGAGGATTGAACCCCGGCCGCCAGCACAGAAGTCTGACACCTTACCCCTAGACCACCAGGTCACCCAGCTGCAAATAAATTTTATCCATATTAATATAAAATATTTAACTATGCTTAAAGAAAAGTTTTAGTAAAAATTACCAATTTCCTTCCTAAGTAAAGCAGTTTTTTTAAGTAAATTGACAAATAGGAATAAGTGTTTTAGTTAATTGATATTAATGTAACTAAAATAACCAAACTAAAGGGATATTTTAATACTGTGTTTACCAGTGAGAAACTAATAAAACAAAATATTTTGAAAACCACTACCTTAAATTAAGTTGTGTTAAGTGCACTAGTTCAAATATATCATCAAACGTTGGACAAACTTCATGGAATAAATACTGTGTTAGAGAGTCTATTTTCAGAGAAATAAATAACAAAAATGTCATAAAAATAATTTCATGTTTATACCATTAAAATGTTATTGAAACTTTCACAGCATTTCCAGTGTGTAATATACCCCAGTCTGTGTCCAGAGTGCGAGTGACCCGTGACCCGACATCTTGAATCGGTAGAGACCTCAATGCTGGGTTTGTGAACCGGGGGTGGTTTCGTTTCAGGTGGGATTAAAGGGGACGTGTGAGAAAAGGTCAGCGTGGCAAACAATTATTTTAGGCGAAATAAATAAATATTTCTGCAGTAGAAACAAATAGTTTAATTTACTACACATTGTGATCTCAACATTTCTTTTGGAATCTTTCATAAGAAAAACTAACATTTTACGAGAAACTCTTTTAAATGAAGAGGAAATGTTATAAATTTCTAGGACACCATTAAAAGATATTCAAGAGCTGTTGATATTTACATGTGAAGAAAATTAAACTCTATTTTATCCATACCGAAGAACTATTTGTTTTATTTTACCCCCAAAAACAACTTGTTCTATAAAACTCCGGGAATACTGCTCTTAGCTTGCAGTCCTTGCCAATCCCACCTTAAAGTGGTCAGACCTTGCCAGTGTGCAAAGAAGCAATCCTCATAATAGCAGTCAATATCAGAACCAATAATAATGACCTTACCTCCCAGTAATGTCCGTCTGATCATTCAGCACAGTTTAGCTCCGTCTCATTGTTCTGTAACAGACCAGCTGTTCCTCTCAGGTTATAGTTTCTTATGACTGGGGTTAGAGGGTCTCAGTATCAGGTGGTTAACGGGCCGTTACCATACTAACGTGCCACCATTTTCAATACTTCTTGATATATATTGATATTTATAATAAAATAATGGAAGTCTACTACGCACAAGTGTTTGTGCCAGAAGTATCACCAAACTATAAAATTGTATATGTATGTATTTAAATTGTTTTTTTATTTTTTTAAATACTACGTTTAATACACTATTCATTACTCGAATCCAAGGTCAGGGTCTAAAAGTCAAGCTGGTTTCCCTGTGACCGGGATTTCGGTTCTAAGGTGTTTTTATTTAAATGGTTTATCCCTCTCACTTCCAAGCAAATTTGGGCACATTACCTCTAAATGTTACCTTCCTCAGACCATCACGCTAGCGTAATCAATATGCGTATAACCCGGACCAGTATTAAGACGTACGAGGGTAAAGATCTCATGGCTGATACCATTTTAAGGTTATCATTTTCTATATTGTAAAACAAATATTCCTTTATTTATATTATTACCCCGCCAACTTCATATCTGTATCAATGCACACGTAGACTAAACACAAGCTCATCTAGTCTGGCTTGTATTTTATAGTGAGGTTGGGGTTTGAATCCCAGCTGGGTGTACTGAGATAGCCTCTCTATCTCGCCACTTAATGTGGATAGTTCTATTATAAATTCTACCTTCCTTATCATTACTCCATTAACGTATTAAACCCGTAGGCATATAGTCTGGGCGGGTAAAAATACGCGAGGGAAATTAAAAAACTACTCCAATTCATAGGACATCTTAAGGGGGCCACCAAGGTAGTTGAGATATTGCAAATCAGGTGTTAAGCTTAGGTTAAAATATATGTACAAATTTTAATAGTGCCTGTTTATTGGTCATCACTAAAATGATCACAAAACTATTTTATATGACCTTATGCCCACCTATTTTGGTTGATCACTGAGAGATGAATGCTCGTGTAAAAAAAGGTAGCTGGTGTAGGAGCCCAGGATGGATATTATTATGTGAATCAGTGAATGGGGTAATTTAATATGGGGTCTGGGGGTTCACAACACACATTGTAATTGTATTTTCCTCCTCCCTTGTTTGTTCTCCTACTGCTGAAGAGCTCCACTCTGTAACTTTATAAACCCACTTGATTCCTGGCGTTTATTATTAGTTCATGCTCAACAATCGTAGCACCTTAACAAAGACCATCCTCTAGTACAGAGGTCCCCAACCTTTTTGTATCTCAGAGCACATTCAATACTAACAGTAGTGCGGCGGGCACCAATCACTTTTTCAACTAAATTTATAGCCGAACATAATTAATAATGCAAATAAAACACACACAAATATATATTGTTTAAAATAATTGTGAGTTAAAAATTTAAAAACATAATATGTTTTAAATTCACATATAAAATAACACAAATGGTACTCACGCAAAGTTAGTCCAAAACCAGTTTAAACAATAGAAACCATTTTTACCAAACCAAAATCCAGTGTCAATAAATAAATAAAATATATACTGCTTTATTTACGGTTTTAACAAGATCAAAATAAATACACAAGGAAATAATTTAACTACTCACCACCATTTTGGTGCTTAGGTACATTTTTAAAATATATATTTATTCTGTGTTTATTCAGGCAACAAACCTGGGTAGACCAATGTCAAAATATTAATAAAGGAAATAGAAGTATTAGTAGGTAATAGTGAGTAGAATGATAGTTCCGGGTAATAAAGTACACTTTGAAAATGAGCCGGCAAAGAAAGAGGAATAAGGGAGGGATTGGATAAAGGGGGCTTTCAATCACCAACTTCTTGAGAACAGCATACCTAGAGATAAGCACAAACTTGATTTTTGTCGGAAAAGTGACAGATTAAAATTATTAGTCAAGAACTTTCTAGCTGTGGTCAAAAAGTGGTGGGCAAGTGCAAAAGGCTCGGCGGGCACCATGACACCCGCGGGCATAGGGCTAGGGACCCCTGCTCTAATATCACCACAACCTCCAAAGGCTGGTAGGTTTATCTTCTTTTCCACACTAGTTCTAGAACTTAATCGCAACATCGGTCAGTGCATTGTGTGTTCTACTTCCTCCATCACATTAGTGGGCAGAGAACACAAGTCGTGCAGTGTGTGTGTGTGTGTGTGTGTGTGTGTGTGTGTGCGCTGGGTCAGTGGCCTATCGACCAATTCGTCGTGCAGTTCTCTGCCTGATCTATCGATACCGCACACAGAGATCTCGCGCCAGGAGAGTATATGTCTGAATATATGTCTGTGTCTGTGATGAGACCAAGTGTGCTAATGTGACACACAGCACCAACATATACCTTTAATTTGGTTAAAAGAACTTTAGAGGAAATTAAAACATTTATTTGTGGCCAACATTGATAATATTTTACTTTATTATTTGTGTTATTTTATAGGTATTGATAATATCTAACAACAGTGACACCGGTAGATAATATGACTTGACGTATGAATATATTAAAATGGTTTTAGTGACGTTAGCAACTATCTTCTACTGTTCTTCCTAACAAGATCATATTATGCCACAGTAGTTTATTAACAGCGTCCAAAACTGAATAGTCGATTAAATAATTGGCAGCTAACATTTCTCTTTGGATTTCTAGTTGCAATATCTTCTATAATTTCACATTGGATTTGAAATTTATATTTTTCCTTATTGATCAAGTTAAAACAGAAAACAAATGAATACATTATTGAAAATATTAAACTATACTTATATTTATCTATGGAATAACCATTGTTCACGTAATTTGAGATATCATTATTACAAAATGTATTATTTTTAATATGCCTTTCGTATTCAATCAAATGTTTAGAATGTTAAAATCATATCACTTGATACAACCCATTAAACTAAAAACCTTTTGAGACACCGCCATATTGAAATGGATAACCAGATCTAAAAAGCATATATTGTACGACTTACATACTTTGTCTCTGTCAAAATTTGTTAAAATTGGACCAAGTATTTAATAGTTTTCGTGGAGCACAGACAGATGAAATGCCAAATGGTAAAGTTAGAACAACATCTTGATACACTTGGATAGTTATATTTTTTCTCTTTTCCATCGCAAAAAATCATTATAATTAGATAATGTGGTAGGGTAAAGGACTGTATAATTAAGAGGTAGTGTACCCGCATTTACGAGGAGAGAGAGAGAGGACACTGTAGGAGAAATTACCCTCAATCCATCCAATCAGGATTAAAACCCCGATTTCCCTGTCTTTAGCAATCCGGCCTCTTGAGAGAATAAAGTCTTGACTACCGAAGCGGGTGATTAGATCGCCAAAGTTGAATAAGAATACAACTGGCCTATCTTGTTTTATAAATTAAATTTGCTATTTGAAAGATAAAACTAATGCTTACACTTTTGCTATTTAAATTAATGTTGTATTTTTATTAAATGAGTTTTCTATTCGATTGCATTTTTTTAATTGATCAAGGTGGAACTTAACTAACTAAACATCTGTAATCTAATGTTTTAAAAGGAAAAAAAAATCATTATCAAACGATTTTGTAATAAAATTGTATGAAGAAATTATGGAAGTACGTTCATCCAATAACATCCTCTGAAAGTACAATAACTTCAGCACGTGAAGACTTCCTGAGCCATATAATGTGTGATGAGGGACATTGCACTATTACACGAGTGAATTACCATGAAACCATCCAAAAGGAACGGTGCGTTTGGCGCCAAAAACTTGCGTCCACCCTACAGGAAGCCACCTGGACAGCCCCCGAAATGTGGCGGCAATGACGTTATGCGTCAGTGGATCCCCAAGCGAACACCTTGTGGAGGACGCCGCGTCTTGGCCTTGAGGTGCCAGCAGCGTCTTTCTGGGCCAGCCATACAAGCGTGACACTGTATAGTACACACTGGTTGTCTGAACATAGAACACACCTTTAGGTGACAATAGTATCTCACCGTGACACTGTATGGTACACACTGGTTGTCTGAACATAGAACACACCTTGAGGTGACAAATAGTATATCACCGTGACACTGTATAGTACACACTGGTTGTCCGAACATAGAACACACCTTGAGGTGACAATAGTATCTCACCGTGACACTGTATGGTACACACTGGTTGTCTGAACATAGAACACACCTTGAGGTGACAATAGTATCTCACCGTGACACTGTATAGTACACACTTGTTGTCTGAACATAGAACACACCTTGAGGTGACAATAGTATCTCACCGTGACACTGTATAGTACACACTGGTAGTCTGAACATAGAACACACCTTGAGGTGACAATAGTATCTCACCGTGACACTGTATAGTACACACTGGTTGTCCGAACATAGAACACACCTTGAGGTGACAATAGTATCTCACCGTGACACTGTATAGTACACACTGGTTGTCTGAACATAGAACAAACCTTGAGGTGACAATAGTATCTCACCGTGACACTGTATGGTACACACTGGTTGTCTGAACATAGAACACATCTTGAGGTGACAATAGTATCTCCCCGTGACACTGTATAGTACACACTGGTTGTCTGAACATATAAAATACCTTGAGGTGGCTGTCCACGGAAGGCCAAATTCTGAAGACCAAAATATTTTGATTTTTTTTTCAATTAACCGTAGATTTGTTTGTAAATTATATTAACTACTGAATAATGATAGCACACTCATCGGTGAGCGCTTAGACAAAAGTGTCAATCTCGTCTTGTCTGGTTTGTCAGTGAGGGTAAATCAAGGTGATAAATCCCAGCAAGGTGTACTAAAGGTGTATTTTCCTAAAATGCCTCTCATCCTCTCTCCGCGTAATAGTGGCTACATTTACTCTAAAATTATGTATTTCTCATCTCTACCTTGTTTATGTAAACATGCGGTTAGCTCAATGGACTAGTGAGATGTTGTGGAACGGTAGACTACTAGAGTTTCCTTCAAATTAATAACAATTGTTTTGATTAACTACCAGTTTGTATACAGACATGTCCCCTAGATAAGGTCACACGTCCCGTCATAAATTATTATTATTATTATTTGCACCGCGTCTTACTACCCATTCGGGTTATACGCACTTACGCTAATGTGTAATGGTAGGGTGATTGTGAGATGAAATGAAGGACCTACAGTTTAAAGTGGAATCCGAACCACGGTGGAGGCCTGGTCCCGTCATAGAGATACGTGCGTTGTGTTTCCAGATGGTGCGTTTAAGAGGTTGTATCGAAAGTGGAGTTAGTTTCGGTGTAGCATGTCTAACGTTCACCCAGTAGTGGATTCAGGGAAGGAGGTCAATGATTGCCCTACCACTCTACATAGAAAATAATCAAAAAATATCTAAATTATTATTATTATTATTATTATTATTAGCACCGCGTCTTACTACCCGTTCGGGTTATACGTACTTACCTTAATGTGTAATGGTAGGGTGATTTTGAGATTAAATGGAGGACCTACAGTTTAACGTGGAATCCGAACCACGGTGGAGGCCTGGCGTTCCCCACATTCACAAGATGTCTTCTCAGAGGTGAAGGAAGGGTTTGGTAATCAGATAAATCTTTGCCGGGACCGAGGATTGAACCCCAGACCCCAGCACAGAAGTCCGTCACCTTACCCCTAGACCACCAGGTCACATTAAAAAATATCTAAACATATACCCTAATATTTCAAAGAATTACTGACTAACATCTCTCTCACCCTATCGCCTACATGAACTAACATGACCGAAGCGAGTCAAACGATTGATGTTGTGTTAGTTGTCAATTTGTGCTCCATGTCTTACTACCCATCCGGGTGATATGTGTAGTTACAATAATTAGACAGGAATGAGGAGGTTAAAGTTTCAGAGAAAATGTATACACCGTGTAATGGGAGAGTGGTAAGCCATTTAGTAAAATAAAAAAACATTAGTACACCCAGCTTTGATTCGAACTCCCAACCTCTCCATCACCGGCATACCAAGCTAGACGTGACTTAAATCTTACTCCACATGTCCATTGTCCACCTATGTGGGTGAAATTTCCACTACATTTCCCTAAAACTCGTCTACATCACTAATACTATAGTGTACTATTAAAATGGTCGGACACCTTAGCTCAGTCTGTAGCATATATGTTTACTGAGCTCAGGGTCCCAGACTCGATTCCTGGCATGGATGAAAGATTTATCATTAGTGAAATTTGGATGTTCCCTTTCACAGTGATGAATTAACGGCTGGATGTTGTGTATGTCCTAGATTTGTATAGTTTATAAGTCGTGTACTGATATTATCAGTTGGTTCAGAAATTGCACGTTAAATACCTCAATAAAATGAGACATGAACTATTAAAATGGTTTATTTCCTACTTCCTTGTTCGAGGTACCACAAATCTAAACTATTTCATACTTCAACATTCAATCACTTGATTAATTTTGTTAATATTTTACCATATATTTAAAAAGCCTTTAGAAACAGAAATTCAAATATTTGAAAAATGATTTAAAATAATGTAAAATACAAATATTTTGTGTACCGAATATTTGGTTTAACTCGGAACTGTTCTACAAGCTGAGGTTATGTTATATTTTTCATGTTTTCAACGTTATTAAACATAGCTTATAGATAACTTACGATTCTGAGCTGTATTAAATCTGAGTCGCTCTCTTAATGTCGCACAAGCTTTCCTATTGAAAGAGAATCCTCTGTGTGTGAAACTAAATGTTTACTTTGTATTATATGAGCGGGAGGGAGTTAAGAAATTAATAAAAATGAATGACGTGGTCTATGGATGACCTTTAACAAGTGACGATTTATCAATCCCCCCCCCCCCCCCCCCCCCCCGGGTACCCGAGTGTACTGTATATGTACAGCCTTCCTTTCATAACGGCCTTTCCCCTCAAGTATTGCTGCAACTGAACTAACGTGACACTGTGTACAGTTTCCATGGTGTAGCGACTGTACCGGCGTGAGGCTCAACACCGCTCTGGACAGCATATGAGGCTGATAATTGAAGAGGCGACGCTCGGCTAACCAAGAGGAAAAGACACGTGCACTCTTAATGTGGAGTTTGTTTCTTTTCTTCCGGTTCCAGAACAATGTGAAAATATGTTGGACTCTTCCTTCCTGTCCTCGTCTTCCACCCATCCATTCGACTGACGCTATGGAGGAGTAGGACGGAGAGCTTGGAATGGATGTTGGACGAGGTGGATTGACGTTGTGGAGGAGTAGGATGGAGAGCTTTCTATGGATGTTGGACGAGGTGGATTGACGTTGTGGAGGAGTATGACGGAGAGCTTTCTATGGATGTTGGACGAGGTGGGTTGACGCTATGAAGGAGTAGGACGGAGAGCTTTCTATGGATGTTGGACGAGGTGGGTTGACGTTGTGGAGGAGTAGGACGGAGAGCTTGCTATGGATGTTGGATGAGGTGGGTTGACGTTGTGGAGGAGTAGGACGGAGAGCTTGCTATGGATGTTGGATGAGGTGGGTTGACGTTGTGGAGGAGTAGGACGGAGAGCTTTCTATGGATGTTGGACGAGGTGGATTGACGTTGTGGAGGAGTAAGACGGAGAGCTTGGAATGGATGTTGGATGAGGTGGGTTGACGTTGTGGAGGAGTAGGACGGAGAGCTTTCTATGGATGTTGGACGAGGTGGGTTGACGTTGTGGAGTAGTAGGACGGAGAGCTTGCTATGGATGTTGGATGAGGTGGGTTGACGTTGTGGAGGAGTAAGACGGAGAGCTTTCTATGGATGTTGGACGAGGTGGGTTTACGTTGTGGAGGGAAAAAAATGCATTCTCGAAAATTAGTAGTTTGTAAGCTACCAATAAATTCTTAGGTCTTGAATTTAAATCACGATTTTGCTTTTACAATTTTATGTCCATATTTCAAGTTTTAGCGAAATCCATCAAACCATTTCACAAGGTACAAACCAGTTTTTATAGGAAAAGCCTTTTATAAAATACAAACATATTTTTTCTGTTAACATTGATAACATTTTACTATTTTATTAGTGTTAATTTATAACTTGTGATAATATATATTGAAATATACAGGTGCAGAACACATTACTTTACTATAAGACGTAGTATTAGATCTGGTAGTTTTTCTAGTTCTCAGATAACTTCCTTCTAATGAAAATTGGATCGTACAGATAGTATGTAGTTGATGGTCAGACAAAAAAAGAGTCATACTACAGGATATTAAGACCCATTTCTTAGAGCTATAGGTGGATACAATTTCTCAGGCCTTTAAAATTTTGAGTTTGACAATTTTCAAAACTTCAATACTCTCTTTGTGTGATATATATATATATATATATATATATATATATATATATATATATATATATATACATACACAAATTCATCAATGTTATCCTTCAACAAGTGCAAACTAATAACGTGTAAGAAGTATTCTCTTAGATGTCCACTGCATGTGCTACAATTTCAAGTAAGGATTTCAAACAAAGAAGATAAGAGACTTGCGTCTGCAACCTACAACAATCTCCATCTTGGATGTCGGTTATGTTTGTTATGATAAGAGACAAGGCAACAACCGAAACGTCTTTAATACTCAAGGGGGATATTTCCATACATAATTCAGTAGAGAATTTTGCACCAAACTATTGATAAGTAGTGTCCAAATGTCCCAAGCTAGATTCCTGTGTCCGGGTGCCATTTTTCAATTTAAAGAATATGATATATGCATCTATAACCCTAGATTAACAAATATTATAGCTTTGCCATTTAATCAATCACCCTTAAGATAAGATAGAAGGGAAGCGAGAAAAGGTCACTGTTTTCGCACATTTTATGTCAAAGACTTTTTTTTTTGGCATAAATAAATAAAATATTGCTTCAGTACAAATATATAGTTTAAGTTGTTACGCCACTCAATGGCCTCTAGTTTGGACGCCATTTGTTACGTTCTCATAACGGGCCCCTCGTTTGGACGCCAATTGTTATGACACAAGTTGGACGCCAATTGTTATGTTCTTATAGCTGCTCTACGTTGGGCCGCCAATTTCCACCTTAAGTAATACTTTTTATGATAAATGCTCCACGTTTGGAAGTCATTTATAACATTACGGGATTTTTACTTGTTTAATTGTCCCGCGGTTGTTTCGTCATGTGTTACGTTATAGAATAGTTATTACTCCCCAAAATTGAGCCTCACTTTTTATAATAGAAATAACTAACGTCAGATAGAGTTTGATATTGGTTTATTCAATGATAGTTATTGATACTTGGATAGAAAAATGACCATGTTGAATACAACCTAGACGAGCGCCTAACACACGTCCGTCCGAGACAATTACTGACATCACAAAGTGAGCTCTGAGATTACACCACTCGTGATATACCTCAACCCAATGGAACTTACTAGAATTTAGTTCGCGAAAACGTATAGAAGCATACAGCATGGCCTAGAACCGAAAAATGCCTCAATCTGGGTTGTTCCAGAGCAGGAAGTTAATTTTAAAAGACTTTTACATTGTAATTATGACTCAACTTTATGCCACACACTGAAGTTAGTTACGATAGCTGATGCCTCTGAACTTCAGGGAATGAACTTAACAACAAGAAATAACTAGTAATTTCCTAGTTAGAATCTGGTAACTAGCATATATGAATAATTTAGAAGAAGACTTGTTTTAAGCATCAAGTAATAAAATATAAAATTCAAATAAAAATAATAAAAATTATATATATATAATTAAGAAGAAGAAAATATTGTCAATGCTTTCAAATATTCTTTAGGGTCAAATCAGGGACATTACAAAGTTTCTTCATATTATGGTATATCAACCGTTCCTGAATATCTTTCATGAGAATTAACGCTGTCATTATCCAACACTCTTTTTAAATGAAGATAAAATGTTTTCATTAAATTCTAGAACACCCTTGACAAATATTATAGAAATTTTGAGGTTACTACGTGAAAAAAAATTCTATATTTATACTGGAGCAATATTATATTTATTTGGGCCAATAAAGTGTTTTGCCATAAAAACTGCAAAAAAAAAAAACACTGGCCTTATCTCACCTCCCCTTCCATCATCCCTTAAGATTCAAGGAATGAGTATTTCTATGAAATACATTTAATTAAAACCAATTTCCTTAAAACCATTTTTTTCAAACACAAGATATCTCGTTTCTCATTTATTGAAAAAACAAGTTTTTTTTTAGGTTTTAGGTTTAGTTTAATAGAGACAGATTACATACATTTTCAATGGTGAGGAGAATACAAATACCAACATTATAGTTCTAAAATGTAAGTTTGAGCCTATAATACCTAGAAGAAAAAATAGCAACTGAAAAGATGCAGGGAAAAAACAAGGAAATCGCTGTTCATTTCGAAAAAGTATGACTACTATTATTTCTTCTAAACACGCATTTATACTTAGGTATCACTGAAAACTATCACATACGGTCCTACCAAATTACGCACAAGTTCTTGTGATAGCTACTTGTTTCGCTTACAGTAGCTGTGAGAGGTGATCTTTCACACGGTAATAGTTGAACATTGCTCATGTACGTGAGGCATATGAGCATGTCGAGAGAAAATATTCACTTAGGCCTAGGTAAAGATCTTCTTCGCAGTATTAATATATTTTATTGATTTCAACCAAATGCAACAAGTAATGTGACCCACACCAGTGGGCAAGCGGGTTAAGACGCAGACATAATCTTGTAGGAATCTTCTTTAACGGGGAAGTCAGGGTTCAAATCACAGTTGGGCGTTCCCAAGGGGTATTGTTTTACCAAAAATAGTTTTCCCCCAATTTCTCCCCGCAAGTGCTGGTACATTTACTCAAAATGTTATATTCCTCTTCGCCACTCCATTCGTGTAAAATGCAGATGTCTTAGATAAAAAAAGACGTGGGGCACAAATATAACCCATGCATCAATTTTAAACTAATTAGATGTTTGATAGTTCCAGTTCGCGGTGGAATGAAATACCATTAACAGGGAAGTCGATATTCAAATCTAGATCGAATTTACTCTGAGCACCATTCCTTTTTCACGATGATTCAGGTACATTTTCCTGTTCAAAACCCTTCTAATCCTTATCCTTGAGAATAAGTTATAAATAACTTTGGTGATAAACACATAGATGTGTGCGAATCTTTGAAACGCCCAAGTCTAATGTCATATCTCCTTCGATTTTACAAAGACACCCACAATGACCTTTGCATCACCAAAAAATCTCAAAGGAGTCTAGGAGCACCATTGAAGACTAGCTCCCACCCTGCACCATGCCCTGCACTAAATCACTGAATGGAAGCAAACCCATCATCAAGGCCATTGTGTTCGTGTGTAGGTAATTACCTCCCTCACTACAGGAAACAAATCTTTGTGGTGAATGACGAGCAGGACAGGCTGACATCCTCACGACAGTATGGAGGGATAGTAACAAGTCTTTGTAAGGATGAAAACTAATTTTGATTCCGGATGGGCCATACTGTCTGTAATAATAGAAAAACTAGATGTGTTCTTAAGGATTCCATTTATATCTATTTTTAAAAATATTTATAAACGGTAATATTTTAGTTCTACCAGAACTTTTCCCACCTCTCTCAGTGAGATCAGATATAATTAGAGCCTGCTGCTGTGTCAAGAGAAAGGCAAATGTTTAAGGTGACAAATTTTGTTACCACATTAAAATTAAATGTTATATACGTGAAGCACTAAATTGGAGTGAAACTTTTCCTTGATTAATAATTTGCCACAGTTATTAGTTAAAATAGTATGTATGTATATATATATATATATATATATATATACATATATATATATATACATATATATATATACATATATATATATATATACATATATATATATATATACATATATATATATATATATATATATATATATATATATATATATATATATATATATATATATAATATACTGTTGTTAAATGTGTGAACATTTTTTGCCTCACCCTGATTATATAACTTTACATATATAAATCTATTGGGTATTTTGGTGCCACCTTCATTTGAGATGGATAGCCCTTACCCCAACTTGAATAATGTTGAACATATGAAGGAAGAATCATGTGAGTCTTATTTGCATTGCTGGTACAAGCTCAGCTCCAAATATCCTTGAGGTAAGTGAAATGTTTTGTTTGATTACTATCCAGGACAACAGATTATAAAAAGGTTTTTCTTAAACTTCACCTAAAAAAATATTAAAAGCATTAGAACAATATTTTATTCGTGACATGTAGAACCCTTTAGAGGATATTTAAAATAAATGGGACTTACTAATATAGAGTATTATAGTTTGTGATAGTATTTTTAAAAATGCACTCATTACCCTTTACTGAATTTTCTTCAGAAAATCAAACATTATTTATATAATCATTTGAAACACTCTTAAGATATAAATTTCAAACAAAATTGCTATAGCTTTTATTTAAATTTACAATTCCTAAAGTATAAATGATCAATAAACTAACCCTCGGAAAATATTGTCCCTAAAACAATTACATATTGTTATTCCTCATATCAAACCCTCTCCAGATATCCATTTCAAACAAAATTCTATCAGCCATTTTGGGAAATTGTTATAAACTTTTAAATTATTGTTTTTAACCTCGGGTATTACTAACCGTTCAGGTTTTACGCACTTACGCTAATGTGTAATGGTAGGGTGATTATGAGATGAAATGGAGAACCTACAGTTTAACGTGGTATCCGAACCACGGTGGAGACCTGGCATTCCACACATTCACAAGTTGA
>JBCFYV010011164.1:26370150-26384142 GCA_039000515.1 Timema cristinae
TTAAAAAAAGAGAAATTTTAGGTTAGCAAATGACTGGAAATGCAAATGGAGCGACATTTTTATTTCAATGTGTTTATAGATATTTTAAAACTTTTCATTATGAACCAACAATTTGGGGGGGTAGAATTGAATAGAAATTTTTCGGGGGACCCCCTCAGTGGCGAGCGGAACACCTAACGTTTGAGTTGACTGCGAGGGGGGGGAGATCGAGGTTAAACTCATTTTGGGTGAACTGGGGGAGGTTTTTCCAAAATGGTTTCCACTTCCCTACACGAAAATGCGTTTTTTATTCTTCTAATTAAACTTCCCAATTCCCAAATCCATTAGCGAAAATTAGTACTTAAAGGTAAAACCCCAAAGGGTAGTAAACGGGTGCTAATATTTTATTAATTGGGGGGTACGTGAACAAAATAAATTTTAAATCCCAAACCCTTGAGCCCCCCGTCCCCAGACTTAACCGTCTTAAGTTTTGTTTTTCCCCAAAGGCTCTCGTCTGCTTGACACAACAGGCAAGGTTAAAGGGGTCCCCCAGATGTTGGGCAGACAAAGAATAGTCAATAATAGTAAAAAAAATATTATTTTTTTAAATAATGATCCATGGCAGTATGGTAATTCTTCGTTAAAATTAAATATTCCCTAAAAGGGGAACCCGGTTTAAAATAGGACTGTGATTTTAAATAGCAAGGCTTCTGTCAAAGTTATGATCCTTTTGGGGGGCAGTGGGTAAGGCTTTGTTTATTTGATGGAGATGGAGGGGTTGAATTCAAATTCCCCCCGGGTGTATAAGACTGCTTTTCCTAAATGGTTTTTTCAAAACCCCACCCCACGAAAATTGGGTCCCTTGCCTCATTTTATTTTTCCTACCCCTTCCCTTTTTTGTAAAAAAAGCGGATACCCCGGGATGGTAGCAAGGTTGTGAATTTTGTTTACGTGTAAAACAGAACTTTTATTTATTATTCTTACACTCAAATTGTAACCTGATTTAATAAAATGACGAAGATTAAGACGAAACTGTTTCTATGTCAAGTGTTTGTTAGATTATTGTGTTTTTTGTTCCTAGGGATGCCCAACTTATAACGAGAGGTCCTAAAGATGAGCTCCCCATCACTAATGGATGAGCTAGTTGGGTAGCTAAGGGACCCAATTCGAAATAAATCTAGGATGCCACTGATTTGCTTGAGTGTGTTTACTTTTCAAGAATAAATGTATATAGTCTCTGTATGCATATTATTTGATCACATATGATCTCTTGGGAATTTAAATATTATTCATCTTTATTTGAGCAGGAGGTTAAGCTACAATATATATTAGGCCTATATAGACATATAATAGAGTAGACTGCTTATAACGTAATCCTAAAAACACCTACAACGTGTCAAATATTTTTTCGCACCAATGTGTAGGTAAACTAAATGTAAAGGTTATTTAGTCTTATTTTCTGGTGGGGGAAAGAAATAGTTTCAATCCTCACCGGATGAACCTAGAGTGTTTTTCCTCATTGGCTTCCCATCCTCCATCAATGAAAATATGGGTACATATTTTCTACGTCATAACCTCCTCGTCCCTACCACACTATCGTAATCAATATATATTTGCGTATAATCCGGACGGGAGGTGAGATGGGGTGAAGAGAGAAAGTATTTCTAAATATAAAGTTATTGTAATCAACAAAACAACCTCAATCAAATCATATAGTGGTGGAGAGCCTAGAAACAGTGGCGTACCAACACCTTTTGGGGCCTGGGGCGGGAGTTTCCGCCCCCTCACCCCAACCTATTACTAAGCACTCACCATATTGTGCTTCTACTATTGGCATCACAATACCTAGGCTTAATTTTATATCCATAAAAACATGTGATAATAACTATTTATGTATTAATAGAACTTAAGTAAACTAAGATTAAAATTACATAATTTGTGTTTTTTGATTATTTTTTAAAATATGTAGTTTTTATTTCAATTAAAACTTATGAGAACATGTAGGAAAAATGCTTAATTTTTCAACTTGAACCTTTCTACGTACATGATTTGGTGTATTATAAAACTGGGCAAAATATTTAACTAACTTCATTACTAAATCTGTATGTTTTGAGCATTATTTTCTAAAAAAACATTTTCAAACATTCTTAGTTTCAAATGAAAGTGTTGTACTGATACTTATGTGCTACAAAATATGTAGCTTTCTTAGCATAAAAAAGTATGTAAATGAAGAACCTGTACACAATCATTGAAAACGACTAACTATAACTATAAGTTGATAATAAATCAATTACCATGACATAAAAAAAGTTCAAGTAGGATTGTAAGACAGCAAAACTTGCACAAAATAAAATGATTTATAGAAACTGTTTTTACGAGGTTTTGCTACTGAAAATATTTCGATACATTCGTCAAACCTGAAACTATAGTAAGCATGGGTGACCTGGTGGTCTAGGGGTAAGGTGTCTGACTTCTGTGCTGGGGCTCTGGGGTTCAATCCTTGGTCCCGGCACAGATTTATCTGATTTCCAAACCCTTCCTTCACCTCTGACAAGACATCTTGTGAATGTGGGGAATGCCAGGCCTCCACCGTGGTTCGGATTCCACGTTAAACTGTAGGTCCTTCATTTCGTCTCACAATCACCCTACCATTACACATTAGCGTAAGTGAGTATAACCCGAATGGGTAGTAAGACGCGGTGCTAATAATAATAATAATAATAATAATATAGTAAGTATAGCTAAGCTAGTCAATCTTGATTGGCTCATTGTTGAGCGAAGATAACTTTTTATTAGTTTTAGTTTTTGAAAAACTTCTTTCCCAAGATGCAATGGATACACGTATCTTTAAAAATATCTTAAATGCTACAAAAAAGTTGGGAACTGATTCTGGAAATTCTATTTTGATAATAAACTCCAACATTTTTGATTATTACGATTGTTTTGCCACTTCTTTTTTGATGGCTGCAGTTTGAACGTGACGTCGTAGCCATTGTATTTCGGGTAACATTTCTTCCTTTTGGATTTCATCAAATGTCCTGGTTAGGTTTGAAATGAGATGAGGGAGTTCTTTAACACACGTCTCCATAAGATGAGAAGACTGTACAGTAGAAAATCTTTCATTCTTAGTTTCCATTGAAGCCGATCTTGTTGTCAGTTCTTGATAAAATCTATCTATACATTCAAACATGCATCTTCTTAAATATTGTTATAGAGAGAGGCCTTCATATTTTGCATTTTCTCCCGGAATAATTTTCTTGAATCTTCTACATCCACTTTTTATTTTCTCGCTATCTTACAGGTAGAGAAATTATTGTGATCGTTAAAGAAATCGAAATCAAGATTTTGATGAATCTTGACATTTTATGACCCCCCCGAATCCAAAAAAGTGGTTTTTGACTTTCCGTCTGTCTGTACCTCCAACTAGAGCCTTAACTATTTTAAAAATAGGACTAAAACTTGGTATCTATGGTTTTAATAGGGTTGCCCCAAGGTTTTTTTTGGAATTGGATATCTAACCCTAAAATTGAGGGTAGTTTACTGAAGGGCAAGAAGAAAAAGAGTCGATTTTATCAAAATCGGCTCTAACGATTTTGATTAAATTTCATTTATAAACATTTATAAATATTCCAAACAAAATGGATTCTCTCAATATTTTGGCAAAATGACTCTAAGAAATCCGTCTTGAAGCGTAAATTATCATTGTTTTATTATATCACCTAAATTATTTGAGATATGAAATTACTAATCGTTACAAATATGTAGGTCTCTTTATAATACAACTATTTTATAAGAAGCATATTGTTATAAAACCAATAACTTTCAAGCTATATGTAAATATATATATAAACTTTTCGAACACAAAAGGTAAAAGTATTGCAACCGCAAAAGAAAATTTAGCCTGAAATGTTGATGGATGTTGACGTCTCAAAACCCCCAAACCCTAAAAAGTGGTCTTTGCAATGACGTCGGTCTGGGTGTCTGTTTAAACTTAAAATTAAGAGTAGTTTAAGAAACGTCGAAAAGAGTAAAAATCGATTTTCCCAAAATCGACTATAACGATTTTAATTAAAACTCGTATCTAGGTGTTGATTTAGATTATAAATAAACAGGCTATTTTTATTTTACCATGAAAATTAATTTTAGGGTACTTTACAGAAGCAAAAACTTCCGTATCTCCGCAACTATTTGAGATACTAAATAAATTATCATTGCAAAATTGTAGTACTATTAAAAATAAAAAACTTTATATGAAATATAGTTTTATAAATACAACAATTTCTGAGATATTGGTAAATATATTAATACAATTTTGTGAGCTTTAGTTGTAAAGAGATACTACTTAAGTTTTAACGCAATAATTCTCCAATGCCATAAGAGTAATTAAATATAAGTAAGTTTCTAAAATTTATGTTGTTTTTCCTTAAACCTCTTAGGAGAAATGTTTGTACAACAATGATCTATATCCATTTTAGACTCAATAGTCAATATTTACATTTTTTATTGATCAAAATTTATAAATGAGGAATTTAATAACAATCCAATTGCATGAAGATTTGCAACACTTAATAAAATGTCGAAAATTTTAAAAGGAAGTTGAAATTTTAATACGAAGTGTTGACCCTTGTGGACCCAACATTAATATTTTTTTATTGGTCCAAAAATAAACATGAGGACATTAATTCTTTAAAAACAAAATTATAAAATTTAAAACCGGGACTAAAAAAAAGGTTTTACATAAGTATAGTGCAATTTATGCTTGGGTTTGCTAGTGTATATTATTTCGTTTCACATATATTACGAGTTTTGAGTAAATATCTCCATTTTTAAACAATAAAGCGAGAATGTCCGTGCGTAGTTCCATACCATTTATTTCAATTCGTATGTCCAAGTCTATACAAATGTTTGTAGCAAAATCAAGTCCACTTCCAACTATCTCTTCTCTGTTTTCTTGAAAAAAAGTTTCAAAGTTTTCTACTTTTGTACAGTTTCGTCAAGTGTAATCCCCTCTATCTGAAGATATTTTTGGGCATGGTTGACTTCTTCAAGAAAGTGGGACCACAAATAAAGGTAGGCAAGAAATGTGAAGTTGAAGATGTTCATCAATAACATTTCTGCCGAACCTCTTTTGTCAACATTTTCAGTTGGTTCGCACAACTTTTCCACAGCCTTTACCAACTTTTCATAGTATTTCATCACAGGTTTTACTGCCTCATGATGCGCGCTCCATCTAATGTCTGGCAACAATTTTACTGTTCTTCCCACGGTTTCAACTAGTAAATACCATATGTGAGTTGAACACGAAAAAAAAAATTGTAAATGCTTTCTAGAGTACCAAAAAATGTAATACAAGAAGGCATACTTCCAAAAGCGTGAACTCCGCACAAATTGAGCGAATGATTGGCACATGGGACAAACATTGCTTTTGAATTCAACTGGCGAATCCTTATTTGAGCACCTGCCATAATGGAAGCGTTATCGTAGCCTTGAGTTCGATATGGATTCAAGTCCAATCCTTCACTGTTAAGTACATTCAAAAATTCTTCTGTAATATCAGAAGCCTTCTTCTCAACTCAACTTTTCCACCTTCAATATGCACAGTACATATCTGAGTACTTCGCTCATTTGATCTTGGTGAGATACATCAGGTGTATTGTCAAAAAATGTTACATAGTACATCGCCCTATTTACATATTCAATGATTTTATCTTTTAAATTATTCCCCAAAATTGAAATAAACTCGTTTTGTATTTTAGGGGACAAATTTGACGTTAAAACCTTCCCTTTTGGCACAGTCTGCTAGATTCTCCCCAAACGTTATTTTAACATGGGATTATAATGTGGAAGGAGTTCTGCTAGTTCTAAGAAGTTTCCCCTGTTTTCAGCAAGTTTATGCTCCCTATGTCCTCGGAAAGGCAAGCTTTATTTTGCTAAAACATAATGATATCAATTAGTAGTATATGTAAAATATAGTTCCATTTTTTCTTTCTCCTTCTAGAATTTTTTGTTGTACAGAATCGATAATTTTATTGTGCAACAGCCTTGATCCTAAAGTTTTCTATTTTTCGAGATTGTACAAATTTTGGTTAGAGTTTTCATGCAGACACCTTAGGATTTAGTTTTATTCAATTTGTAAATCCTGTAATGAATTTCGATGTGTCAGCTTTTTTTAATTTGTATTGAATAGTTGACAACAAAATTAAAATAGGCTTTTCTTTGATGGCGAACATACCATCCATTTTCTTAAAACTTTTTCTCCATTTAGAAGGTGCTTGTAAAGCCAATTGGTTATCTGGCAATTTAATCCCTTCAGTTTTGTCCCAGTTCTTTGTACAGATTCAAATGGACCCCCATTGGTTTTGAAAATACTCGGATCCTCTTTTTACTATATCAATTCTAAGACCATCTATAACAGATATTGGTCAATTTACTACGTTTGAGTCAAGAAGTTCTGTGTCGATACTGACTTCGTCTGTTGAATTGCCATCATCACTTTCTGTTTCTGGCATAACAAAACCTTCATGCTGTTCGTCAGATTGCTGCGGTGGTTCGTTAACACGGTTTTCTGGGTATTGTTCACTTAAATAATCTTCCTCTTCTTGGGGAGATGCTAACTCTTCTTTTACGGCGGCTATCCCTTCAAGACCAATAGACGTGCTGGTGCTGCACCCTTTCTGACTCTGATCACTTGTGTTCGAAGATTGACACACAAATTTCAAAATTAACTTTTTGCTCGTTCTCTTGATTTTTTAATTTCTTTTTCTCAGCATCACTGATAGTGACGCTTCATTGCAGTATGTCTGAAAAAAAATTATTATAATTAAAATACTGCTCTGCGAATGTATTGAATATGATAAAATCTTTATAAAATTATAAAGTTAAACTTTTTGTAGAGGTTTATACTATTCTATTATTTCGTATTTGTATTATAACCGGCGACCACTGTAGTTGTTTTAATACACTTCTATTTTGAACTTAACGTGTCAAATGACGGCAAGTCAATAAATGAAGGAAGGACTGCAAAAAAACGTAATGAACTAAAGTAAATTACTTACAAAAATAACTTTGGCACATTTATCATAAGTAAGGAAAATAGCACACGTAGTCCGTACTTACGAGTCATTGAACTGTACATCCACCGAGCTGGTAAGGGTGAAATCGTCTCGTCTCGGTCCTAAACGGCTGAAAAGACGAAGTCAACTGCGGACTGACCCAATTGTTTTCGTGTTTGTAAACAACCCAGCGCCTGCACACACCTCACACCAGCACAACCCTCTTCAAGGTCATATCCAGCCGCGACTCATGACAGTGATGCCAACCCATGCATAATTTGTTCATGTTGTGCTTGTATTTCAATGAAACCTAAAATAATAATAATCTTTATAGTTAGAAACTTAAATTATGCCATATGATTTATTTCTTATGTCATAAAAAGTATTTGAAGGTTTCTTATAATTACTGACAATAATCTATGTATTTAATAGGTGGTAAAAAATGTGTATTAAAGTTTTTTATGAGACACGTTTATATTTTTAAATAAAAATTGGTCTCGTGGACCCCCCCCCCCCCCACTCCTACCCTTTGGTACGCCATTGACTAGAACAGAAAGTTTCCCCAAGGCACGCGCGCACACCTTATCCTAGCAGTAGCCAGCCTACCAATATATCGCAATGTCTCCCTCACTTGTTCACAAAGGAAAAATAATATGTTTTTAAACAATACTCGGTGACAACCTATGAGTAGGCTGAACATACGCACTGTTTGTTGCAGGACACTAATGTTTATTTCAATGCACTTCTGTTTGTTGTAGATCACTACAGTTTGTTAATGTTGCAGGACAGTACTATGTTTTGGAGTTAATGTCCTGTTATCCTTCAGAACAGGCAATATTACACACATAGGTACTGGTTTTAAATCAAGTACTTCCAAAAGTACTTCTTTTTGAATTCAGAGAAAATAATATTTCTAGTTGAACCACACAAGAAACTTACCCCCTAAGTGTTATTTTTTCGAGAAGTTGTATTTACATGTTCTATTTGCCAACAGATTTATGCACGTGCAATTATATTTAAAGCTCATAATCTAGATTTTATGTATATAAATCACTGTTAAATGTAAAAAAGTATAAACTATTTGAGTAGGAAGACTTTAAAGATAGACTTACTACCAAAATCAGTGTATTTATAGGCTTTAGCTTCTTGTTATATATGCCTACGTCTCTCCAAGATGTTTCTTGTTACTACCTATTGTTTGTTCCTTGAGTGGTTTTGCTTTCAATGCTATGCATTACTAGAACTTTTGTACTGAAGTACTAGTTTGAAGTGATTAGTTTCCACCATTCAACATTTATTTATAATCATTACCGGTGATTTAATTAAAAACTAAGTTAAAATTTAAAGTCATCATATGTGTCTGTAAAAACAAAGTGTTTTACTCTACGTTAATTTTATTTATTTGAAATTGGTGGTGAAATTAATGATCTCTTAGGTATTATTTTACTATATGGTGTCCGGGAAGTAGGGACGAATATTAAAGTGCTATAGAACATACAAAATTTATTAAAAATGTAATGTTTTATTTTACAAACACATGAAGTAACTTCTCCCATGTATGTATGAAAAATTATACCCCCCATATGACCACCCAAGGTCGCGCGGCAACAAGCAATGCGTTCATTGAAGTTCTCGATGACGCGTCCACAAATATCTGGTGGGATGCCGTTAATAACCTTGCTAATTTCATTCTTCAATTGGTGTATTGTTTGTGATTTGTTCACGTACTCATTTGATTTCACAAATCCCCACAAAAAAAAAGTCACAAGGCGTAAGGTCACATGATCTGGCAGGCCATTCCTGGTTACCACGCAAAGAGATAACTTTTTTAAGGAAACTTTTCATTCAGAAGAGCAATCGTTTCACGGGATGTGTGACATGTCGCACCATCTTGTTGAAACCAATAATCGTCATTTTCATCCATACGAGGGAAAAACCAATCAGAAAGCATGTTTCGGTAACGGTCGCCGTTCACGGTGATGGCAGATTCCTCATCCTTTTCAAAAAAGTACGGACCGATCACTCCTCCTGCCTAGAACCCACACCACACAGCCGTGCGTTGTGGATGCATCTCATCTTACACAGTCACGCGCGGATTTTCGCTACCCCAAATTCTGCAGTTCTGTTTATTGACGTACCCAGTGAGGTGGAAGTGCGCCTCATCTGAGAAAATTATTCTTTTTGTGAAGTTCTCGCTCTCCGCTTGTCGAGCCAAGACCCATTCAGAAAATCGATGTCTCTTTCCATGATCTGCAGGCTTCAACTTTTGTGTAAGTTGAATCTAGTACGCATGCATTTTCAGATCTTTTGAAAGGATTTCATGCAGTGAACTTGGTGATAAATTCAATTGTTGAGCTCGTAGGCGAACCGATTTTCTGGGGCTTACGGTCTCATTGTCACGCACGACAGAAATGTTTTCTTGTGTTGGAACAGAATGCGGTCATCCTGTTTTCTTAAACAGAACCCGTTGTCTCAAACTTCCGGATCAACTTCCGAACTGATGGATCGTGGGAGTGAGAAATAATTATACTAAAATGCTAAGACCAAATTAATAAAATGTTGATGATGTATTTAATTCGTCCAGGGTTTTCATAGTTGTTTCAAGGGACATTGAGAAAATACAACAAAATTTTTAGTTTACACCTATCATAGTAAACAAGAGAATACAAATATTATTCTTAGTTCACATATGAATAGCTACTTGATTTTAATGTTAAACAGCGTAATTTCAATATTTGTAAATTTCATACATTTCCGTAAGAAAATAAATATACAAATATTCAACAATTAAACAATATTTCAGTTTCAAACCACACGGACTAATACACTTGAATCTAAAAATGTTTGTAAGACTAGACTCGATAAAAAAAAACTAGAAGTTTGTTTATAGTTTTTAATTTTGTGTTTAACGTGCACTATTTGAACATGATTTTAGTTCTTATCAAACTATTGGCAAAGTTGGTGCCCCTGCTATCAAACCTCAAAGGTCAATCCAACTGAAGAGTCACACCATGCCACTGTTGTGGCCTCTCCTTGTGCCGGTGGCAATGAGAGGTAGATTTACATCGTCCTCTGGCACAATGCCTTGTAAATCATTGGGCTTTAAGCTCTGACCTCGGTACCGTGTGACCATTAGACGATGATGACTACTTAACATACATTGAAAGTGATAGATGACATACCAATATAGGAAAAAAGATGTATATATATTTAATTTAGATCAGTAGTTCTGTGAGCAGTAGACCTCATTATTTACATGTTCTTATCGTTACTACACTCTTACTAGTAGTACTGTGAACAGTAGACCTCACTCCCTCCATGTTATTATCATTACTACAGTCTTACTAGTAGTTCTGTGAACAGTAGACCTCGCTCCCTCCATGTTATTATCATTACTACAGTCTTACTAGTAGTTCTGTAAACAGTATACCTCGCTCCATGTTCTTATCGTTACTACACTCTTACTAGTAGTACTGTGAACAGTAGACCTCACTCCCTCCATGTTATTATCATTACTACAGTCTTACTAGTAGTTCTGTAAACAGTATACCTCGCTCCATGTTCTTATCGTTACTACACTCTTACTAGTAGTTCTGTAAACAGTATACCTCGCTCCATGTTCTTATCGTTACTACACTCTTACTAGTAGTTCTGTGAACAGTAGAACTCACTCCATGTTCTTATCGTTACTACAGTCTTACTAGTAGTTCTGTGAACAGTAGACCTCACTACATGTTCTTATCGTTACTACAGTCTTACTAGTAGTTCTGTAAACAGTATACCTCGCTCCATGTTCTTATCGTTACTACACTCTTACTAGTAGTTCTGTGAACAGTATACCTCGCTCCATGTTCTTATCGTTACTACAGTCTTACTAGTAGTTCTGTAAACAGTATACCTCGCTCCATGTTCTTATCGTTACTACAGTCTTACTAGTAGTTCTGTGAACAGTAGACCTCACTCCATGTTCTTATCGTTACTACAGTCTTACTAGTAGTTCTGTAAACAGTATACCTCGCTCCATGTTCTTATCGTTACTACACTCTTACTAGTAGTTCTGTAAACAGTATACCTCGCTCCATGTTCTTATAGTTACTACAGTCTTACTAGTAGTTCTGTAAACAGTATACCTCGCTCCATGTTCTTATCGTTACTACACTCTTACTAGTAGTTCTGTGAACAGTAGACCTCACTCCATGTTCTTATCGTTACTACACTCTTACTAGTAGTTCTGTGAACAGTAGACCTCACTCCATGTTCTTATCGTTACTACACTCTTACTAGTAGTTCTGTGAACAGTAGACCTCACTCCATGTTCTTATCGTTACTACACTCTTACTAGTAGTTCTGTGAACAGTAGACCTCACTCCATGTTCTTATCGTTACTACAGTCTTACTAGTAGTTCTGTAAACAGTATACCTCACTCCATGTTCTTATCGTTACTACAGTCTTACTAGTAGTTCTGTAAACAGTATACCTCGCTCCCTCCATGTTATTATCATTACTACAGTCTTACTAGTAGTTCTGTGAACAGTAGACCTCGCTCCCTCCATGTTATTATCATTACTACACTCTTACTAGTAGTTCTGTGAACAGTAGACCTCGCTCCCTCCATGTTATTATCATTACTACAGTCTTACTAGTAGTTCTGTGAACAGTAGACCTCACTCCATGTTCTTATCGTTACTACAGTCTTACTAGTAGTTCTGTAAACAGTATACCTCACTCCATGTTCTTATCGTTACTACACTCTTACTAGTAGTTCTGTGAACAGTAGACCTCACTCCATGTTCTTATCGTTACTACACTCTTACTAGTAGTTCTGTGAACAGTAGACCTCACTCCATGTTCTTATCGTTACTACAGTCTTACTAGTAGTTCTGTAAACAGTATACCTCGCTCCCTCCATGTTATTATCATTACTACAGTCTTACTAGTAGTTCTGTGAACAGTAGACCTCGCTCCCTCCATGTTATTATCATTACTACAGTTTCTACTAGTAGTTCTGTGAACAGTAGACCTCACTCCCTCCATGTTATTATCATTACTACAGTCTTACTAGTAGTTCTGTGAACAGTATACCTCGCTCCCTCCATGTTATTATCATTACTACAGTCTTACTAGTAGTTCTGTGAACAGTATACCTCACTCCATGTTCTTATCGTTACTACAGTCTTACTAGTAGTTCTGTAAACAGTAGACCTCACTCCATGTTCTTATAGTTACTACAGTCTTACTAGTAGGTCTGTGAACACTATACCTCGTTACATTCATAATATTATCGTTACTTTGGATTTAAAGTTGAAATAGGTCCTATAATTTATCCTTAAGTTTGAATGAGATATTTTCCTTGGTGATAAAATTAGACAGAAATAAATGGTACGAAACTCCGCACGGACTTTCTCGCTCTATTATTTGAAAATGAAAATATTTTCTTAAAACTCGTAATATATGTGAAACGAAATAATATACACTAGCAAACCCAAGCATGAATTGCACTATGATTATGTAAAACTTTTTTTTTAGTCCCGGATTTAGATTTTATAATTTTGTTTTTAAAGAATTAATGTCCTCATTTGTATGTTTGAACCGATAAAAAAAGATCAATGTTGGGTCCACAAGGGTCAACACTTCGTATTAAAATGTCAGCTTCAAATTCAAATTTTCGACATTTAATTAGGTGTTGCAAATCTTCATGCCATCGCATTGCTATTAAATTCCTCACTTATAAATGTTGACCAATAAAAAACGTAAATACTAGCTATTGAGTTTAAAATGGATTTAGATCATTGTTATACAAACACTTCTCCTAAGAGGTTTAAGGAAAAAAACAAAAACTTTTAGAGATCTAATTATATTTAATTACTCTATGGCATTGGAGAATTATTGCGTTAAAACTTAAGTAGTATCTCTTTACAACTAAAGCTCACAAAATTGTATTAATATATTTGCCAATATCTCAGAAATTGTTGGATTTATAAAAATATATTTCATATAAAGTTTTTTATTTTTAATAGTACTACAACTTTGCAATGATAAGTTACTTAGAATCTCAAATAGTTGCGGAGATACGGAAGTTTCTGCTTCTGTAACGTACCCTAAAATTCATTTTCATGCTAAAATGAAAATATCCAGTTTATATATAATCTTAATTAACGCCTAGATATGAATTTTATTCAAAAGCGTTAGAGTCGATTTTGAGAAAATCGATTTATTCTCTTTTTGACCTTTCGTAAACTACCCTCAATTTTAAGTTTAAACACACACATAGACAGACGTCATTGCAAATACCACTTTTTAAGGTGCGGGGGGGGGGGGGGGGGGGGGGGGGGGGGGGTCTTGAAACGTCAACATCCATCAACATTTCAGGTTATATTTTCGGGCAGACCCGAATTGCGCCAGTTATTAAGGGATTAAAAACTGTTTACTAATCCCGGACCCGAATTGCGCCAGGTCAAGTTCTGGTAGTCGGTGAGGGAGGTGGGGGGGTTGATACAAACAAAGACCATCGCAAACAAGCTCTCGCCACTTCATGTCTTTCCTCCCCTTAGTAAAGGAATGTAAAAACGTCCTAAGTGCCCCCAACAAGACTTGTATCAGTAGTATTGACATCCGTCTGTCCAATACTTATTAATTGTCTCGACAACAGTGACTGTCCCGGTGTATTTTTTAAATTTTTTTTCGGGTTTTGTGTGAACTGTGATAATATTAGCGAGAATTATTGATATGGAAAGTATTTATAGTGAAAAAGGGAAAGTTCTGATTGTCTATTATAATTATACGTATCGACAGGTGAATCAATTAAAGTTGACGAGGGAAGAGAGGTGGAGATGCACTAAAAAGGACCGCAAGGCTAAAATATTTACTCTTGACGGTGGAAACATTTTCTCGCGGACTGAAAACGAACACAACCACGAACCACTACTAGATCAAGAGTTGAACAGAAGATCCATTAGCAAC
>JBCFYV010011164.1:26384242-26399188 GCA_039000515.1 Timema cristinae
ACAATAGTATTCTACCGGACACTGTATAGTACACACTGGTAGTCTGAACATAGAACACACCTTGAGGTGACAATAGTATCTCACCGTGACACTGTATGGTACACATGGTTGTCTGAACATAGAACAAACCTTGAGGTGACAATAGTATCTCACCGTGACACTGTATGGTACACACTTGTTGTCTGAACATAGAACACACCTTGAGGTGACAATAGTATCTCACCGTGACACTGTATAGTACACACTGGTATGTCTGAACATATGAACAATACCTTGAGGTGACAATAGTATCTCACCTGACACTGTATGTACACACTGGTTGTCCGAACATAGAACACACCTTGAGGTGACAATAGTATCTCACCGTGACACTGTATAGTACACACTGGTTGTCTGAACATAGAACAAACCTTGAGGTGACAATAGTATCTCACCGTGACACTGTATGGTACACACTGGTTGTCTGAACATAGAACACACTTGAGGTGACAATAGTATCTCCCCGTGACACTGTATAGTACACACTGGTTGTCTGAACATATAAAATACCTTGAGGTGGCTGTCCACGGAAGGCCAAATTCTGAAGACCAAAATATTTTGATTTTTTTTTCAATTAACCGTAGATTTGTTTGTAAATTATATTAACTACTGAATAATGATAGCACACTCATCGGTGAGCGCTTAGACAAAAGTGTCAATCTCGTCTTGTCTGGTTTGTCAGTAGTAATCAAGGTGATAATAATCCCAGCAAGGTGTACTAAAGGTGTATTTTCCTAAAATGCCTCTCATCCTCTCTCCGCGTAATAGTGGCTACATTTACTCTAAAATTATGTATTTCTCATCTCTACCTTGTTTATGTAAACATGCGGTTAGCTCAATGGACTAGTGAGATGTTGTGGAACGGTAGACTACTAGAGTTTCCTTCAAATTAATAACAATTGTTTTGATTAACTACCAGTTTGTATACAGACATGTCCCCTAGATAAGGTCACACGTCCCGTCATAAATTATTATTATTATTATTTGCACCGCGTCTTACTACCCATTCGGGTTATACGCACTTACGCTAATGTGTAATGGTAGGGTGATTGTGAGATGAAATGAAGGACCTACAGTTTAAAGTGGAATCCGAACCACGGTGGAGGCCTGGTCCCGTCATAGAGATACGTGCGTTGTGTTTCCAGATGGTGCGTTTAAGAGGTTGTATCGAAAGTGGAGTTAGTTTCGGTGTAGCATGTCTAACGTTCACCCAGTAGTGGATTCAGGGAAGGAGGTCAAGTGATTGCCCTACCACTCTACATAGAAAATAATCAAAAAATATCTAAATTATTATTATTATTATTATTTATTATTATAGCACCGCGTCTTACTACCCTTTCGGGTTATACGTACTTACCTTAATGTGTAATGGTAGGGTGATTTTGAGATTAAATGGAGGACCTACAGTTTAACGTGGAATCCGAACCACGGTGGAGGCCTGGCGTTCCCCACATTCACAAGATGTCTTGTCAGAGGTGAAGGAAGGGTTTGGTAATCAGATAAATCTTTGCCGGGACCGAGGATTGAACCCCAGACCCCAGCACAGAAGTCCGTCACCTTACCCCTAGACCACCAGGTCACATTAAAAAATATCTAAACATATACCCTAATATTTCAAAGAATTACTGACTAACATCTCTCTCACCCTATCGCCTACATGAACTAACATGACCGAAGCGAGTCAAACGATTGATGTTGTGTTAGTTGTTTATTTGTGCTCCATGTCTTACTACCCATCCGGGTGATATGTGTAGTTACAATAATTAGACAGGAATGAGGAGGTTAAAGTTTCAGAGAAAATGTATACACCGTGTAATGGGAGAGTGGTAAGCCATTTAGTAAAATAAAAAAACATTAGTACACCCAGCTTTGATTCGAACTCCCAACCTCTCCATCACCGGCATACCAAGCTAGACGTGACTTAAATCTTACTCCACATGTCCATTGTCCACCTATGTGGGTGAAATTTCCACTACATTTCCCTAAAACTCGTCTACATCACTAATACTATAGTGTACTATTAAAATGGTCGGACACCTTAAACTCAGTCTGTAGCATATATGTTTACTGAGCTCAGGGTCCCAGACTCGATTCCTGGCATGGATGAAAGATTTATCATTAGTGAAATTTGGATGTTCCCTTTCACAGTGATGAATTAACGGCTGGATGTTGTGTATGTCCTAGATTTGTATAGTTTATAAGTCGTGTACTGATATTATCAGTTGGTTCAGAAATTGCACGTTAAATACCTCAATAAAATGAGACATGAACTATTAAAATGGTTTATTTCCTACTTCCTTGTTCGAGGTACCACAAATCTAAACTATTTCATACTTCAACATTCAATCACTTGATTAATTTTGTTAATATTTTACCATATATTTAAAAAGCCTTTAGAAACAGAAATTCAAATATTTGAAAAATGATTTAAAATAATGTAAAATACAAATATTTTGTGTACCGAATATTTGGTTTAACTCGGAACTGTTCTACAAGCTGAGGTTATGTTATATTTTTCATGTTTTCAACGTTATTAAACATAGCTTATAGATAACTTACGATTCTGAGCTGTATTAAATCTGAGTCGCTCTCTTAATGTCGCACAAGCTTTCCTATTGAAAGAGAATCCTCTGTGTGTGAAACTAAATGTTTACTTTGTATTATATGAGCGGGAGGGAGTTAAGAAATTAATAAAAATGAATGACGTGGTTTATGGATGACCTTTAACAAGTGACGATTTATCAATATGTGTACCCGAGTGTACTGTATATGTACAGCCTTCCTTTCATAACGGCCTTTCCCCTCAATATGAGTAGTATTGCTGCAACTGAACTAACGTGACACTGTGTACAGTTTCCATGGTGTAGCGACTGTACCGGCGTGAGGCTCAACACCGCTCTGGACAGCATATGAGGCTGATAATTGAAGAGGCGACGCTCGGCTAACCAAGAGGAAAAGACACGTGCACTCTTAATGTGGAGTTTGTTTCTTTTCTTCCGGTTTCCAGAACAATGTGAAAATATGTTGGACTCTTCCTTCCTGTCCTCGTCTTCCACCCATCCATTCGACTGACGCTATGGAGGAGTAGGACGGAGAGCTTGGAATGGATGTTTGACAAGTGGATTTGACTTGTGGTACGAGTATGTATATGGACAGCCTTCCTTATACGGCTTTCTCAAGTACTGTAGTCAGATTGCTGATGAATATGACCGGACAGTTTCTATTGGGATGTCGGACGAGGCTCGTCTGGACGCATATGAGGATAGAGAGGCGAGCTGCTATGGATGTGGACACGTGCACTCTTATGTGGAGGTAGTTAGACGTGAAAGCTTCTTTGTCGTTTGATGCAGTTGATGACGTTATGGAGGAGTAGGACGGAGAGCTTGTATGGATGTTGGACGAGGTGGATTGACGTTGTGGAGGAGTAGGACGGAGAGCTTTCTATGGATGTTGGACTGAGGTGGGTTGACGTTGTGGAGGAGTAGGACGGAGATCTTGGTATGGATGTTGGATGAGGTGGGTTGACGTTGTGGAGGAGTAGGACGGAGACTTGCTATGGATGTTGGACGAGGTGGGTTGACGTTGTGGAGGAGTAGGACGGAGAGCTTGCTATGGATGTTGGATGAGGTGGGTTGACGTTGTGGAGGAGTAAGACGGAGAGCTTGCTATGGATGTTGGACGAGGTGGGTTGTACGTTGTGGAGGGAAAAAAATGCATTCTCGAAAATTAGTAGTTTGTAAGCTACCAATAAATTCTTAGGTCTTGAATTTAAATCACGATTTTGCTTTTACAATTTTATGTCCATATTTCAAGTTTTAGCGAAATCCATCAAACCATTTCACAAGGTACAAACCAGTTTTTATAGGAAAAGCCTTTTATAAAATACAAACATATTTTTTCTGTTAACATTGATAACATTTTACTATTTTATTAGTGTTAATTTATAACTGTGATAATATATATTGAAATATACAGGTGCAGAACACATTACTTTACTATAAGACGTAGTATTAGATCTGGTAGTTTTTCTAGTTCTCAGATAACTTCCTTCTAATGAAAATTGGATCGTACAGATAGTATGTAGTTGATGGTCAGACAAAAAAAGAGTCATACTACAGGATATTAAGACCCATTTCTTAGAGCTATAGGTGGATACAATTTCTCAGGCCTTTAAAATTTTGAGTTTGACAATTTTCAAAACTTCAATACTCTCTTTGTGTGAAATATATATATATATAATACATATAAAACACAAATTCATCAATGTTATCCTTCAACAAGTGCAAACTAATAACGTGTAAGAAGTATTCTCTTAGATGTCCACTGCATGTGCTACAATTTCAAGTAAGGATTTCAAACAAAGAAGATAAGAGACTTGCGTCTGCAACCTACAACAATCTCCATCTTGGATATCGGTTATGTTTGTTATGATAAGAGACAAGGCAACAACCGAAACGTCTTTAATACTCAAGGGGGATATTTCCATACATAATTCAGTAGAGAATTTTGCACCAAACTATTGATAAGTAGTGTCCAAATGTCCCAAGCTAGATTCCTGTGTCCGGGTGCCATTTTTCAATTTAAAGAATATGATATATGCATCTATAACCCTAGATTAACAAATATTATAGCTTTGCCATTTAATCAATCACCCTTAAGATAAGATAGAAGGGAAGCGAGAAAAGGTCACTGTTTTTCCACATTTTATGTCAAAGACTTTTTTTTTTTGGCATAAATAAATAAAATATTGCTTCAGTACAAATATATAGTTTAAGTTGTTACGCCACTCAATGGCCTCTAGTTTGGACGCCATTTGTTACGTTCTCATAACGGGCCCCTCGTTTGGACGCCAATTGTTATGACACAAGTTGGACGCCAATTGTTATGTTCTTAGTAGCTGCTCTACGTTGGGCCGCCAATTTGCCACCTTAAGTAATACTTTTTATGATAAATGCTCCACGTTTGGAAGTCATTTATAACATTACGGGATTTTTACTTGTTTAATTGTCCCGCGGTTGTTTCGTCATGTGTTACGTTATAGAATAGTTATTACTCCACAAAATTGAGCCTCACTTTTTATAATAGAAATAACTAACGTCAGATAGAGTTTGATATTGGTTTATTCAATGATAGTTATTGATACTTGGATAGAAAAATGACCATGTTGAATACAACCTAGACGAGCGCCTAACACACGTCCGTCCGAGACAATTACTGACATCACAAAGTGAGCTCTGAGATTACACCACTCGTGATATACCTCAACCCAATGGAACTTACTAGAATTTAGTTCGCGAAAACGTATAGAAGCATACAGCATGGCCTAGAACCGAAAAATGCCTCAATCTGGGTTGTTCCAGAGCAGGAAGTTAATTTTAAAAGACTTTTACATTGTAATTATGACTCAACTTTATGTCACACACTGAAGTTAGTTACGATAGCTGATGCCTCTGAACTTCAGGGAATGAACTTAACAACAAGAAATAACTAGTAATTTCCTAGTTAGAATCTGGTAATTAGCATATATGAATAATTTAGAAGAAGACTTGTTTTAAGCAT
The DNA here is from genome assembly GCA_039000515.1 of Timema cristinae. Classification (NCBI taxonomy): domain Eukaryota; kingdom Metazoa; phylum Arthropoda; class Insecta; order Phasmatodea; family Timematidae; genus Timema; species Timema cristinae. Next base: position 26,389,841 of record JBCFYV010011164.1, read on the forward strand.
CAAGTAATAAAATATAAAATTCAAATAAAAATAATAAAAATTATATATATATAATTAAGAAGAAGAAAATATTGTCAATGCTTTCAAATATTCTTTAGGGTCAAATCAGGGACATTACAAAGTTTCTTCATATTATGGTATATCAACCGTTCCTGAATATCTTTCATGAGAATTAACGCTGTCATTATCCAACACACTTTTTTAAATGAAGATAAAATGTTTTCATTAAATTCTAGAACACCCTTGACAAATATTATAGAAATTTTGAGGTTACTACGTGAAAAAAAATTCTATATTTATACTGGAGCAATATTATATTTATTTGGGCCAATAAAGTGTTTTGCCATAAAAACTGCAAAAAAAAAAAACACTGGCCTTATCTCACCTCCCCTTCCATCATCCCTTAAGATTCAAGGAATGAGTATTTCTATGAAATACATTTAATTAAAACCAATTTCCTTAAAACCATTTTTTTTAAACACAAGATATCTCGTTTCTCATTTATTGAAAAAACAAGTTTTTTTTTAGGTTTTAAGGTTTAGTTTAATAGAGACAGATTACATACATTTTCAATGGTGAGGAGAATACAAATACCAACATTATAGTTCTAAAATGTAAGTTTGAGCCTATAATACCTAGAAAAAAAAATAGCAACTGAAAAGATGCAGGGAAAAAACAAGGAAATCGCTGTTCATTTCGAAAAAGTATGAATACTATTATTTCTTCGAAACACGCATTTATACTTAGGTATCACTGAAAACTATCACATACGGTCCTACCAAATTACGCACAAGTTCTTGTGATAGCTACTTGTTTCGCTTACAGTAGCTGTGAGAGGTGATCTTTCACACGGTAATAGTTGAACATTGCTCATGTACGAGCATGTCGGGAGAAAATATTCACTTAGGCCTAGGTAAAGATCTTCTTCGCAGTATTAATATATTTTTTGATTTCAACCAAATGCAACAAGTAATGTGACCCACACCAGTGGGCAGCGGGTTAAGACGCAGACATAATCTTGTAGGAATCTTCTTTAACGGGGAAGTCAGGGTTCAAATCACAGTTGGGCGTTCCCAAGGGGTATTGTTTTACCAAAAATAGTTTTCCCCCAATTTCTCCCCGCAAGTGCTGGTACATTTACTCAAAATGTTATATTCCTCTTCGCCACTCCATTCGTGTAAAATGCAGATGTCTTAGATAAAAAAAGACGTGGGGCACAAATATAACCCATGCATCAATTTTAAACTAATTAGATGTTTGATAGTTCCAGTTCGCGGTGGAATGAAATACCATTAACAGGGAAGTCGATATTCAAATCTAGATCGAATTTACTCTGAGCACCATTCCTTTTTCACGATGATTCAGGTACATTTTCCTGTTCAAAACCCTTCTAATCCTTATCCTTGAGAATAAGTTATAAATAACTTTGGTGATAAACACATAGATGTGTGCGAATCTTTGAAACGCCCAAGTCTAATGTCATATCTCCTTCGATTTTACAAAGACACCCACAATGACCTTTGCATCATCAAAAAATCTCAAAGGAGTCTAGGAGCACCATTGAAGACTAGCTCCCACCCTGCACCATGCCCTGCACTAAATCACTGAATGGAAGCAAACCCATCATCAAGGCCATTGTGTTCGTGTGTAGGTAATTACCTCCCTCACTACAGGAAACAAATCTTTGTGGTGAATGACGAGCAGGGACAGGCTGACATCCTCACGACAGTATGGAGGGATAGTAACAAGTCTTTGTAAGGATGAAAACTAATTTTGATTCCGGATGGGCCATACTGTCTGTAATAATAGAAAAACTAGATGTGTTCTTAAGGATTCCATTTATATCTATTTTTAAAAATATTTATAAACGGTAATATTCTAGTTCTACCAGAACTTTTCCCACCTCTCTCAGTGAGATCAGATATAATTAGTGCCTGCTGCTGTGTCAAGAGAAAGGCAAATGTTTAAGGTGACAAATTTTGTTACCACATTAAAATTAAATGTTATATACGTGAAGCACTAAATTGGAGTGAAACTTTTCCTTTGATTAATAAAATTTGCACACAGTTATTAGTTATAAATATATATAATATATATACTGTTGTTAAATGTGTGAACATTTTTTGCCTCACCCTGATTATATAACTTTACATATATAAATCTATTGGGTATTTTGGTGCCACCTTCATTTGAGATGGATAGCCCTTACCCCAACTTGAATAATGTTGAACATATGAAGGAAGAATCATGTGAGTCTTATTTGCATTGCTGGTACAAGCTCAGCTCCAAATATCCTTGAGGTAAGTGAAATGTTTTGTTTGATTACTATCCAGGACAACAGATTATAAAAAGGTTTTCTTAAACTTCACCTAAAAAATATTAAAAGCATAGAACAATATTTTATTCGTGACATGTAGAACACTTTAGAGGATATTTAAAATAAATGGGACTTTCTAATATAGAGTATTATAGTTTGTGATAGTATTTTTAAAAATGCACTCATTACCCTTTACTGAATTTTCTTCAGAAAATCAAACATTATTTATATAATCATTTGAAACACTCTTAAGATATAAATTTCAAACAAAATTGCTATAGCTTTTTTTAAATTTACAATTCCTAAAGTATAAATATCAATAAACTAACCCTCGGAAAATATTGTCCCTAAAACAATTACATATTGTTATTCCTCATATCAAACCCTCTCCAGATATCCATTTCAAACAAAATTCTATCAGCCATTTTGGGAAATTGTTATAAACTTTTAAATTATTGTTTTTAACCTCGGGTATTACTAACCGTTCAGGTTTTACGCACTTACGCTAATGTGTAATGGTAGGGTGATTATGAGATGAAATGGAGAACCTACAGTTTAACGTGGATCCGAACCATGGTGGAGACCTGGCATTCCACACATTCACAAGTTGAGATTAATACACGTCTTGTCAAGGGAAAGATGATCAGATAAATTTGTGCCGGGACCGAGGATTGAACCCCGGACCCCCAGTGTAGAGGTCTGCAACCTTACCCCTTGACCACCAGGTCGCCTAAGCAAGATAAGGTCAAGTGTAACCCTTCAGGGTAACAACGTTATCTTTAAGGATAAATGAAGTGTACATTTTAACACAGAGGCATGGTATAAGATGGAGAATTAACCTGAGAATGGGACGTTTCCTTGATATCTCAGTGGTTAGAGCATTGGCGTACCAACCAAAGGTCCCATGCTCGATCCCCGTCTTCAGGTGTTATTTTACAACTTAAGGAAAAAGGCTCAGTGGCTTTACTAAAGTTGGTATATATTTTTTCTATAGTTGGATAACCTATTAGTTAAGTTTGAGGGAACAATGTAAATAAAAGTGTATTTTCTTTAAAAGAGCTATAGCATTTTTGATAAAAATAACTATTATTTCTAGAATGGAGGAAAGTTATTTTGGAAAGGGCTGTTAATTGCTCCTCCACTCAATCACGTCACGTGAACCAAGCTAAGGAAGAGGTAGTTTAGAATTGAATGACATGCCATGAAGTGTCTGCAGAGGAACGAGAGTGGGTTGCAGGTAGGTTCCCACACACCAGCCTAGACAGACAAGATGGGTTGGGGAGGAAGTCAGTGGTCACTTCCTGCGCTTGCGCGCAACGGCCCGTGTCCGAGGGACACTACCAGCCCACCACAGGGGGAAGAATTATTAACAACTGCCCTTCCTTCGACTCCTTGCTAACATTAGCCCACCTCATTAAAAGGGATGTAAAGTGTAGGTAAGACTTTTTATATTTAGTTGTGACGAGGCCACGTCACGAGCGTACAAAATGATATGAATACAGAGACGCCTACAATATTAAACTAGACTAGACAGGGAAAGGGTGGACAGAAATAAATAAAGCTAGAGCGAACGTAAACAACAATACCAGACAGGTTAAACACGATCAGATCATGAGACCAAGAGAGATACAGATCTATAAGAGGCCAGTACAACACACAGAGACACCTGAAGATATAGACAAGGCCAGTAGAACACACAGAGACACCTGAAGATATAGACAAGGCCAGTAGAACACACAGACACACCTGAAGATATATGACAAGGCCAGTAGAACACACAGAGACACCTGAAGATATAGACAAGGACCAGTAGAACACACAGAGACACCTGAAGATATAGACAAGCCAGTAGAACACACAGACACACCTGAAGATATAGACAAGGCCAGTAGAACACACAGAGACACCTGAAGATATAGACAAGGCCAGTAGAAACACAAGACACCTGAAGATATAGACAAGCCAGTAGAACACACAAGACAACCTGAAGATATAGACAAGACCAGTAGAACACACAGAGACACCTGAAGATATAGACAAGACCAGTAGAACACACAGAACACCTGAAGATATAGACAAGGCCAGTAGAACACACAGAACACCTGAAGATATAGACAAGACCAGTAGAACACACAAGACACACCTGAAGATATAGACAAGGCCAGTAGAATCACAAAGACACCTGAAGATATTGCAAGGCAGTAGAAGCACAGACACACCTGAAGATATAGACAAGACCAGTAGAACACACAGACACACCTGAAGATATAGACAAGGCCAGTAGAAACACAAAGACACCTGAAGATATGACAAGGACAGTAGAACACACAGACACACCTGAAGATATAGACAAGGCCAGTAGAACAACAGACACACCTGAAGATATAGACAAGGCCAGTAGAATGCACAAAGACACCTGAAGATATTAGCAAGGCAGTAGAACACACAGAGACACACCTGAAGATATAGACAAGCCAGTAGAACACACAGACACACCTGAAGATATAGACAAGACCAGTAGAAATACAGAGACACCTGAAGATATAGACAAGACCAGTAGAACACACAGGACACCTGAAGATATAGACAAGGCCAGTAGAACACACAGACACACCTGAAGATATAGACAAGGCCAGTAGAACACACAGAGACACCTGAAGATATAGACAAGGCCAGTAGAACACACAGAGACACCTGAAGATATAGACAAGACCAGTAGAACACACAGACACACCTGAAGATATAGATAAGACCAGTAGTACACACAAAGACACCTGAAGATATTGACAAGGCTGGTAGAACACAAAGAGACACGTGAAGATATAGACAAGGCCAGTAGAATGCACAAAGACACCTGAAGATATTGCCAAGGCCAGTAGAACACACAGAGACACTTGAAGATATAGACAAGGCCAGTAGAACACACAGAGACACCTGAAGATATAGACAAGGCCAGTAGAACACACAGACACACCTGAAGATATAGACAAGGCCAGTAGAACACATAGAGACACCTGAAGATATAGACAAGACCAGTAGAACACACAGACACACCTGAAGATATAGACAAGGCCAGTAGAATGCACAAAGACACCTGAAGATATGCAAGGCCAGTAGAACACACAGACACACCTGAAGATATAGACAAGGCCAGTAGAATGCACAAAGACACCTGAAGATATTGCCAAGGCCAGTAGAACACAAAAGACACCTGAAGATATAGACAAGGCCAGTAGAACACACAGACACACCTGAAGATATAGACAAGGCCAGTAGAACACATAGAGGTACCTGAAGATATAGACACGACCAGTAGAACACACAGACACACTGAAGATATAGACAAGGCCAGTAGAACACACAGAGACACCTGAAGATGTAGACAAGACCAGTAAAACACACAGACACACTGAAGATATAGACAAGGCCAGTAGAACACACAGAAATACTGAAGATATAGACAAGACCAGTAAAACACACAGACACACTGAAGATATAGACAAGGCCAGTAGAACACACAGAGACACCTGAAGATATAGACAAGGCCAGTAGAACACATAGACACACCTGAAGATATAGACAAGGCCAATAGAACACATAGAGGCACCTGAAGATATAGACACGACCAGTAGAACACACAGACACACTGAAGATATAGACAAGGCCAGTAGAACACACAGAGACACCTGAAGATATAGACAAGGCCAGTAGAACACATAGAGACACCTGAAGATATAGACAAGACAGTAGAACACACAGACACACCTGAAGATATAGATAAGGCCAGTAGAATGCACAAAGACACCTGAATATATTGCCAAGGCCAGTAGAACACACAAAGACACCTGAAGATATAGACAAGGCCAGTAGAACACACAGACACACCTGAAGATATAGACAAGGCCAGTAGAACACATAGAGACACCTGAAGATATAGACAAGACCAGTAGAACACACAGACAAACCTGAAGATATAGACAAGGCCAGTAGAATGCACAAAGACACCTGAAGATATTGCCAAGGCCAGTAGAACACAAAAGAACACCTGAAGATATAGACAAGGCCAGTAGAATGCACAAGACACCTGAAGATATTGCCAAGGCCAGTAGAACACACAAAGACACCTGAAGATATAGACAAGGCCAGTAGAACACACTGACACACCTGAAGATATAGACAAGGCCAGTAAAACACACAGAAATACTGAAGATATAGACAAGACCAGTAGAACACACAGACACACCTGAAGATATTGACAAGGCCAGTAGAACACACAGAAATACTGAAGATATAGACAAGACCAGTAGAACACACAGAAATACTGAAGATATAGACAAGACCAGTAAAACACACAGACACACCTGAAGATATAGACAAGGCCAGTAGAACACACAGAAATACTGAAGATATAGACAAGACCAGTAGAACACACAGAGACACCTGAAAATATTGACAAGGCCAGTAGAATACACAAAAATAACAGGCGAGTAAGACAAGATCAAAACAATCCAGACGAAACTAAAAAAACATGTAAGTGATGAATATTATCACTAATTAATTGGTATGTAACTGTTCACAATGAGACTATTGTTAAGATATGGAAATTTGACCAAACTTTGATTACAATATTACAATAAATATTTTAAAAGAATATCAGATATAAAAATATAGAATTTATATGTCATGCAATCGAGGGGAATACTTTGTTTACCGTAAAATAGTTATTGTATTATGATGTATTTGTGATTCTTGTTTGGGCCTATCGCTCTTTTTCTATATACTATAGGCACATGTGTCCATTTGTCTATGACGCGTTTCGTATAATAGATAGAAAATAATGGATATATTCAGAATTGGATGTCATTATATTCCCCAAATTTCATTTTATATTGGTAAACTAAAAGTATGAACCAAATGACCTTTTTTCATTAAATGTATTGAATCATGCAATTTGTGTATGTTTTAGAGCTAAAGTAGAGTTTTGGTTGTCGAGAACTTTAAAAAAAAAAATTCAGTAATCATTGATAAGGTAAGAGGTATGAATAATATCTATCAAAAGTTACACCTGCAGATCACAGGACTTGATGTATAAATAGAATTATATATAGTAGTTTTTAAGCCTACAAATAAGGTTCTTCCTATGAGGATTGGACTGTACCAAACAGTGACGTACCAAAATTTTCAGTTTTTTGGGAATCTGGGTGGCAGGGGGGAATAGGGGTTACACATTTTGATTAATCTGACCCTAACTAAACAATTAATCTAATATTACCTTATAAATACTTGACTTCTTATACAAAATGTTTTATTTTTGCTGAACATGAAGATGAAATCATTTTCTTTTTACTTCCTTGATTAAAATAGGTTTAACACTTTCTTCAATAATTTATTCAATACGTGGAAAAAATTAATACTTAATAGAAAGTTATTTATTCTGACTTTCACTTGAAAATAACGACTTAAAATTATGACATGCAAATATAATTTAGCCCGCTTCGGTGGCCGGATAGTCTAACACGCTATTCTTGCAGTATACTAGACTGCCGATGACGAGGTTTGACTCTCGGTAGGGTGTATCGAGGTTGGTTTCTCCAAAAATTGTTTTCCACTCTTGCTCCACTCAAGTGTTGGTACACTTCCCCTTTAAATGTAGCCTTCCTTATCCTTAAATTCATTAGCGTAATTAGAACATAAGCGTATAACCCAAGCGGTTAGTAAGACGCTGTGCTAAACAAAAGGGTCTTGTGGGTCTCGCAAAACATTTATATGCCATTCTCACTTTGTTTCAACAATGTAAACATAATTTAAATAATCATTTACTAGACCGAATACCTTCTTTCTTCTTTCATTGACTACAAAATGTAAACATGATTAAATAAAATTATTAATTCTTTCCTTGTGCAAAACATATGAATGTGTGTGGTAAAGATACGTGACATCATATTTGAGATGGCTTTGACTGTTTCCCAAATTTCATTTAAAATGAGGTGGATAGTTAACAAATGTTCCCACATTGTAAAGTGAGCTTGCACTTGCAGCGCTACTCTGCTCACAACAAACCATGTTAAGGGCATACAATGTGCGTGGGAATAAACTGAAATGTTGCCATAAAATAACTAAAACAAATCAGACATTGAAATTGAATTGAAAGGTTCTTTCATCTGATACCTTATCTAGGTCAGTAGCCTATCTACTTTTAATAATGAGGGTTTCAGGTTCGAGTCCTGGCATAGCCAAGGTGAAAAGATTTAATTTTAATACAAATTAGGTTCTCCCTCTACAGTGATAATTTAATGTCTGTTCTAGATTTATGTTAGTTTGTAGCTCGTATTTTTTATGAATTCCTATAACTCCCGATGTGGAACATAAGGTCGTAACAAAAAATCGTTACACCGCTAGTCCTTGTTGCACTTTCTATGATTGGCTAATATCAGGTGGAGTGAGCTGTATGTCCATCACGTCTCACAATTTTCATATGAATAGTTAAAATGCTTACAGAATGATATATATCTATATGTCTAATGTCATATAACTTCGCAGATAGAATGGCTCCAGGTTTAAATGTAGGGATTACTTGTAACGACCAGCAATAAACAATTAGTATTGGATCAAATATCCCGCTAAGCTGCTTTATACAAGATCGCTGGTAACAGGGATGAAGGTCCCAGAGTCACATTAGGATGTTGAGGTCCGAATATCGAACAGGTGAACTCGGATTGTTTTATTCCTAAATCTTTTCTCCCTCTACCTCCATGAAATTGCGGGTACATTTCTTATAATTTGATCTTTCTCATCCCTGCCCCATTAGTGTGATTATGTGTACATTCAGGCTAAAATGAACCTAAAGTAAAAGGACAAGAATATTGGATAGTACTTGCTGTTATAGGTGCTAAGTTTTAGTGAATTAAACTAAGGTGAGTGAATGAATGTATGTACTGTACATTCTGATTCAGTATTTCCTGGAGAGAGGATGGAAAATAACACACCTTATCGTAATATGTTCGAACCCCAGCTTAACAACTAAGAGTCAG
>JBCFYV010011164.1:26399288-26414210 GCA_039000515.1 Timema cristinae
GGCATTCCCCACATTACAAGATGTCTCGTCAGAGGAGAAGGAAGGGTTTGGTAATTAGATAAATCTGTGCCGGGATCGAGGAGGATTGAACCCCCGGCCCGCCAGCACAGAAGTCTGACACCTTACCCCTAGACCACCAGGTCACCATATTCTTAGGAAAAGTGCAAAATATTTCACTCTGTTGGAATAAACCAATGAAATAGTTTTACTACATATGAATGTAGAAATTATTAAACGTCTGTAATTATTAGACAATGATATTAATTTTTATGTTGGATGAGATGAGCAATGACACAACTATTCATTTTTAAACCCTTCAATTGGTCTTATAATGCTGTACTCTTCAGGCGGAAAAAGTGTAAATTGTGTTTCCAACTCTGAAACTTCAAAACGCCACCCCAAAACATAAAGGGAGGTACAATTAGTTGAATCTGTTGCCGTGACCCCGAGGATTGACCCCGGACCAACACCGAGTCTGACCAACTTACCGCTAGATCGCCAAGGTCCCTTTTTACTTCCCTTCGAAGAAGTCGTATAAGGATGTTTATCTTTCAAGAAAATTAAGTGACCCGGCTGGATTTTAAAACCCACTAACCAAATAGACTTATATAAAATTGAGTGGTGATTGATTTATATAATTTTAGGTAAAGGAACGAAACTACCAGGGGGTCTGCTCACCAGAATTTTTTTTTTTTTAGATTTAAGCTTCAATAGACATGTTTTTTTAAGCCATTATTTTCTTCTAAAAAAAAAAAGAAGAGGAGAAAATGTTTTAAAATTCATCATAGTATGATTGTGGTTGATATGAATTTCGTGTTTATGCCTTAATAGATGTTACTGGAACGCCTGTCCACCGCGTTCCGCAGAAGTTAAACATATAAATATATATAAATAAAGATTTTTTAAAAAATATTTTAAATGCTAAACTTTACAATGGTAGGGGGACCCTAAAGTTATTTGGCTATTCAAATTATTGAAGAGAGTATGGATCAAATTGGAAATTTCAGTTTCTGTTAAAGTCCTTCAACAGTCATTTTTCATCGGAAATGACAGTTGTCATTTTGTTTGCAAGTTAAACAGTTATTAATTACAATATTGAATCAAAAATTACTAGAGCTTTAATTTAAGAAAATCAGTTTTTACTCTTTTTTGCCCTTTAGTTAACTACTATCAGAAAAAATATCGAAAATCCGCCTCTGTGCCGGATGGGTATCTCTATAAGTGTCATAAGATACAATTTCTAAGGTCATCTGGGGGCCTTCTGGAGGGTGAGAAGATTCACACATACAAATTATATTTAGAGATAAGATTAGATTCAAAATAGTTATTGACTAGGATAAACTATATTATTTTACTGTTCTCTTCCGTTTTCTATAATTTACTTTGTATAGTACTTTGTTTTTGTATCGGTACTTGGCTCACTCTTACATGGAGCCATATAACGTTTGTTACCTGGTTCTTTAGTGTCTACCGCGCATTTCTGTCGACCACTTGAACTTCCTATATTTGAGTTTGTCGATACACTTGAACCTACTATACTTTAGTTTGTCGACTGGTTGTACCTACTCGTGTCGTCACATTGTGTACTACCAGACTTCTAAATGTTGTTCATTTATATTTTATCGACACCTTTTCAGTCTATAGGTTGTACCTAACTCGTATCGTATCACTTGGTACGGCTCCAAATACTGCCTTTAGATATACGGGGCTGTCAGTTTGCCCCACAAACACGCTGCATTCGAGCTTGGATGTCTTTAGGACCCTAAATGAACAAACATTAATTTTCTTTGCTGTTGTAGGGAATCGAACCTTGACTTTTATATTAGTAGTCAGACACATAACCAGCGAAGCCAAATTATTGGTAAGTTGGGCTAGCTGCAGTCCAATTTTAATAAAAAAACCTTATAATGACAGGTAGAAAAGTGACTAAATCTTCTTTAACGATCAGTGCGTGAAATGTAACGTCAAGTCATGTGTTCTTTAAATATGTTCCAATAGTTATAAAACCATAAATTATGGCCATAAAAAAAGTTGATAAATTTCTAAGATTTAATTTTTACAATAGTTTTTACCATGTATGGTCACTGGGACCTATAACTAATAGTATTCTATGTTCCTCACCCTATTCTTGAGGGTATTTACTGCTTGGATTTTCCTGCTAATAGACATTTAAGTAACCTTTTAGAAATTACAAACTGATTTTTGTTGTAATCCCACATAGTATATTTTACCATATTAATATTGTTATTCTATAATAAATATTGATGATTCTATAAAAAGTGACAGCTGCCAAGATCACATGGACTTGAAGTTGATGAAATAGGGCGAACGTAGATACAAATTTTTCCATATGTCAGACATGTTTATAAGTAGGCTAATTGTTTGAAAGTTTTCATCAAACCAATAGTGCGTATGTCATGACTGATCCCATCGCCAGACGAGTTCTAACAATGGTGCGACTTGAACAGTGTAGCACGCACCAGACAACCAGGATGGTCCCTAGAGTTGACTTGAAGTACAGAGTTCCCCGGACATTGAGGAATAATTGATCACGAGACTAATTTATGTCCTGTACGAGACAGTAGACGCGGCGGCCCGAAGTGAAGAGTGTTACCGTGTTTTTTGTATGCACGCCGCGGTCCGGCGTGGGGTTTGGGCCCGTGGGGAGGTAGCAAGGGTTAGTTGTGATTGTCTTGCCGCGTACACACAGGTTCCTACTGGGGGTCACGAGGCCTAGGGAGATGACTGATGGAGGGAAGACATGGTTCGAATGTCACCCAGATTTCCAAATTTTACTATTTTCAATACCTCTTCATGTTGTGCGTGAAAATGTTGACTATTCGGTGATTCAAGTTATTTTGCGAATAGGGCTGGCTCTAAACTTGATGCGCCTACGCACTATACGCATGATCACACTTTATATGCCATGTACGATCATAAAGAGGGGGGAGGGGGATGAACCAGTAATTCATGCGAGGGCTTCTGGTTCTACAGCTGATAAAATTTTCCCTCTCCCGCTGCATGAGTATACATACTCACTATTTGCGTCTTGAAAAAAACACTGACTTGTTTTTTTTAAACGTAGCTTTTTCTTGTTTTCTATTTAGATAACATATGCTTCCACAGTCCTTTTTATTCTACATCCTGGCAGGAAGTTTTCCTACCGAACATTTACGTGTCCCAAGCCAAAATAGCCAAAGTTTTGTAAATGATGTGTAAATAAATTCGTTTAACTAAAAAACTATTCAAGATAAAAAGTGCAGTTTTTTTGGCCACTGTTAGACTATTTAAAGAATTATATTTTATTTGAGAATTATGATTTCTATTTTCAACGTTATATCCTTTAAAATTCCACCGAATAGGACATAAATCATTAACATGAAAAATCCTATCTTGACATGCTGAGACGTCACAGGTTGGCAACGTTCCTTAAATTCTCATGTGTGTTTCTGATTGGCCTGAACGGAAAGCCAACGTTAATAGTAACCATAATGAATGGACATTGTTTGTTTAATCTCCTACGGAAAGCATTCCGACAATTCGACATACTGACTGCACTTGCGATGTGCTATTGTCAACATTCAACAACACGAGTGCCGACAAAGTGGGTGTGAATGATGTAGCGAGCCATTAGCTTGACATATTAGACTAACATCAACTATGAAACATAATACACCAATTATACGTTTGTTGGAACATTCATTAAACACACCTTGAAGATGTAAGTCTTGCTATTTATTGATATTATAACTTAAGAGTTTGTAACGACATCATAAACAAATTTATTGCGTACAGTAGTTATCAAATGCATCGAAAAATGACCCAGTCCATAGCTGGAAACAGAATGGCTGTAAATACTTAAGTGATCAAATACATCAAATATAAGCCTACAGGGAGATTAAAAACAAACAACAGTCTTATAATCTCATAGGACTTTGACGCAAGTATAGGCGCGGATCTTTAGTAATATTTTATTCAGTATAACTTTAATTCGGTTATTTCACGATACCTGTTTTTCTGGAATACGATTCTTAAGATAACCTCGATTATTTTCGATTTAGATTCTTGAACATTCTTCTATTTTATATTTTACCAAGCTACCAATCTCATGAAAAACATACGTATCCATTAAATTCATAGCACAGCAAAAAAAACTTAAAAAACGGTAAATTTTATAAAAAACGGAAATTCTAGGTTTTAAACATAAAAGAAAAAAAGAGAACAGTTTTTTTCTAGTACTAAAAATTACTTTACCCTAATAAATAAAATAATTAGTGATTACAATAGTAACATATTATTTTTACCTACAATAAAGCCTGGTTAAACATTTATAAATATTTTTAAAAAATGTTAAATAACCAACTGTCGAAACTAATTATGATATATAAACCATATTGTTACTATTCATTCTGATTTTGCCTTTTCTTAGTTGCCTAGTTACTTTAATTGAAGGCTAAGAATCTTAAGTACCGAAAATTATTAATTCTTTCAAAAGCCAGTTAGAATGAGATATCGAAGAATCGATTTTAGTCATTTCTACTTTTAATATTTATGACGGGGCTAGAGCAATACTTGCTACAACACCAAAATTAATTATTATGATGATATTTAATATTTGAGAGTTTAAAAAAGTAGTTTATAAGCTTAATTATTCTACTTTTGTCCTTAAGGATTCAAACTTTGAACCTTCAAAAATCAATACAGATAATCTTTTATCTAGTAAGGAAATATAGGAAAACAATTAAATTATAACTACAAACTGTTATAGTGTTGTTGTGACCTAGCATATGTATCTCTCCCAAGTAATTAATGTGTGTTCCACGTCTTACTACCCATCGTGCTCTTAGAATATTTACAATTATTTGGTAGTATGAGTAGGTTAATTATTAAAGAAAATCACAGGCATTAAGACGGACAAGAGATGAAAAACATTTTTTTTTTTTTTTTATAAAGAACATTCGCGACCGCAGCTGCTGGGAAGTCGTTCCAAGCTCACCATGTGAAAAGTCGAGGAAGCAAAAACACGTCACAGAGACAATGTCACTACCACTATTATAGTATAATGTTGATTAATTATAGTATATTGTGAACTGTTGCCATTGTCTCGTCTGAAAAGTGTTGATATAAATAGATCGCCTGCCATGAAAGCTCATCGCTGAAATGCGCTTGGTCGTGTCTGCAGTGCTATGATACAGGTTATAATGAACTAGGTGTTAAATGGGGCGGCGGCATACAAAGGATTCTACCGACAACTTTTCGTATATTTTTTGTGCTTTCTCAACTTGAAATCTGTTATAACATCAATTCTTCGGTCACTGGGGGTTTGCTATTTCTGCACATGCATTCTAACTACACCTTTCAAGAACATGTGGATTCGAAGTTATTTTGGAAAGTACTATAATACAAAAATATTTACTCGATTATTACTTACTAAGAACTACATACATATCACCAATCATGAAAATCTGACCTGAAAGGTAGCGTTTTACCTTGATAGATTACACCCGGTCCTGTTTATAAAACTACTTCCTTAGTGGAAACGTTGCCAAAGTAAGCGTATTATTAACTTTCTGGGTGAACCGAAGGGTTCACTTACTGATCTATATTTCCACAACAAATTACATCCTTTTGGCTGTTATTTTCTTTGGACTGCTTCATTCAGATATTCTTTTGAAAGTAGTTTCTCAAAATAAATTCTTACATTAGCCTATCTATTAAAATCTAAGTTAAACTAATATAAAACTGTGACAGATATTGTTTTAAAGTAGTTTTTTTTTTTTAATGTTTAACAATATAATTTCTTTATTATTATTATTATTTGCACCGCGTATTACTTACTTCGTTCGGGTTATACGCTTAAGTACTAATTACACTAATGGATTAAGGAATTGGGAAGGTTGAGTGAGGGAAGTGAACCCGCATTAGCGTGGAGGGAGAGCGGGAAAAACCATTTAGGAAAATCCACACACAGTTCACCGACCGAGATTCGAACCCTTGATCTCACCGTCCTCAGCAGTCGAGCTCCAAACCACTAGCGCGTTAGCCAACTACGAAACGAGGCGGGTAATTCTTTTATCAACACTTTGATTTTAAAAGTAAATGTAATTTATTTATATATATATATATTTAATTATAAATGTAATTTTATAATATATTTATATATAAATGTAATTTTATTATATATTTATATATATACCTATATAACATATACATATATATATACATATACTATACATATATATATATATGTAATTTATATATATGTGGTATATATATATATATGTATGTATGGATATTTATATATACTCACATATTTATTATATATTATTATATATATATATATATATATATATTATACATACATATTTATATATATAATACATATATAGACATAAATACATATAAATTAATATATATATGTTTGTCACTGCGTCTTGTATTACATTATAAAGGAAAAGCGTGTTTGAGAGGTGGGAAAGACAAATCCATGGACCTAATTATGTTCTCCCGTTTATCTTATTTATTTACTTACGGTGACTGTTGGTTTAGGGTGTAAGGTGTCAGACTTCTTTGGGTTGGGTGGCGGCCGGGGTTCTAATCCGCGGTCCCGCACAGATTTACTGATTACAAACCCTTCCTTCACCTCTTGACTCAAGACATCTTGTGAATGTGGGGAATACCAGTCCTCCACCGTGGTTCGGATTCCACGTTAAACTGTAGGTCCTCCATTTCGTTCACAATCACCTTAAATTACACATAGCGTAAGTGCGTTATAACCGAACGGGTAGTTAAGACGCGGTGCTATAATAATAATTACTTACCCATACTGGTGGACACAGAGGTCTAAACGTCAGTTTATTTAGTAGTTTTACTTGTGATCGAAAAGTTGGGGCTCAAAAATCCGGGTTTTTTGGTGTACCCGAGAGTGGTTTTCCCTTAAATGGTTTAACTCTCTCCCTTCCTCACATGCATGATACATTTCCTCTAAACTAGACCTCCTTTTCCTTATTGATTGGAGGGAATATGGGAAATAAACCGAACGTGGAGGGGAACGCAGTGAAAGAAACTATTTCCTCTATCAAACAAGTTGGCATTGGCCGTAGGTTAGTAAATAATTAGGGACACGACATTGAGCTTCATTTTTACATTTTATTTGATTACAAAAAACTGATTAATTCCAAGCAAATAATATTAGCTTACAACGGCATCAGTCCAATATTAAACTGTTTTGAAGTGACAATGAAGTCATATACCAATCATTCCATATCTTTGATTTAATGTAACGTGATTCCAGGTATTTTCTTTAATATTTTTGTTTGCTTCTATATATTTACTAGTGAGCATAATTTTAGTATCAGCTAATACGTTTCCCAAGCATTTACGCGTACTCAATCTTTATTATTTAATTATTTATAACTAACAAACTTTGTCGATAAATATTGAAAACTAGTTGCGATTCTTTTGTGCCTGAAGTCACTTTTTATATAGTTTAGAGGAGATGTTCAGGAAATTGAAAGCAAGTTAGATAAATACTTTTATTTTACTCGGTTCCTGAGATAATAACTTTTAAAATGGCCCAATTTTTCACCCCCTATAACTTTCCCAAGTCCCACAGTTTCCAATATGAATATATAATAATAATAATAATAATAATATTTAGCCGCGTTTTCCCTACCCGTTCGGGTTATACGCTTTAAGTACTAATTACGCTAATGGATTAGGAATTGGGAAGGTTGAATTAGAGGAGTGAACCCACATTTGCGTGGAGGGGAGAGTGGGAAAACCATTTGGGAAAAACCACCCCCAGTTCACCCGACCGAGATTCGAACTCGTTCTCCCGTCCTCAACAGTCGAGCTCAACACGACAAGCGCGTTAGCCAACTACGCCACAGAGGTGGGTCAAATTAATATTAAAATAGTAAATAGTTTACTTTAGAAAACCCCCTTTGTTTTGAAATAAAAACGTCAAATTAAAATGATTGATTATTGTTTTTTTTGATGGCAACCTTGAAAAATAATTAGGTAAATATGTATCATGCTTGGGCTCATTCCTATTGGAAAATTAGTTTTTAAAAATTTTAAACTATCTACCGCATGTATTTAAATTTTAACCTGTTTCAGTGGGCGAATGGTTTAAGGCATCACTTTCATGTTATAGCCTGATAATGGGCAAGAGGATCAGGGTTTGAGTCATGATCGGTTCTACTGAGGATGTTTTTTATAAATGGTTTCCCCCTTTCCTTCCTGCAATGCGGGTTTAATTACCTCTAAAATGCTTCCTTCCTCATCTCTAACCATATTATAGTAATTTTCATATATGTTATAACTGAACAGACAGTAAGACAAAAGTAATTAAAAAAAAGGAGTGACAAGTGAGAAATGAAGGGCCTCTTTACTTGTATATTTTCAGATAGGTAGACTTTTGGAAGCATCCTATTTCATTAGATTTCACCATTATCTTGAAAAAATTTGAAACGAGAGAAATAAACAAAGTTTTTTGGGAATGGCTTGATTTTCCAATTATTCGGAAGAGGGGTGTTAAGCCGGTGGCAGAGAGTCGTTGTCAACAACATAAAATACACATACACAATATTACACGTATAGTAAAATTACCACCCAGGTTGTTAGAAGGTTTTATAGCACATATTGATTCATTTGAGTTTAATATGATAAAATTGTCCATTTTTGGAAAATATTAGGAAAGGTACTTTTTGATTTTTAAATATTAAGAAAGGGAAAATATAATATTAACAACCCTTTCCTTATTACGCCTTAATTAAACCGCCACGCTTGTTTTTAACGTCTCAAAAAAATTTTTTTTTTTATAAATTGGTTTTTCCTTTAAAAATAAAAAAATTTTTTTTATACCAAAAAAATTAATATTTCCTTCATAATAATACTATCTAATAATACTAATAAAAGTGAGAAAATAATAATAAAAATTAAATAAAAATTAATAATAAAAAATAATAAAACACAACCCACAGGGGGGGATTTTGAATGAGCTTTTGGGGGAGCTCTCTCTTAAAATGGTGGGGTCCATGATATTATTCCGACAATCAAAGATGTTGATCTTTAAACTGGACTAAAAAACTCTAAATACTTGAAGATCAAAAGTAAAAAAAAATGACCTATTTTGGGCGAGTTTAAGAGTGCACTTTGCTTAGGGGACTTTTGTTAACCGTACCGCGGGACTTTTTTCATACAAAAGGGTACATTTCACTTTAAAAACTAACGATAAATTTGGACACATGATTTGATTATTTTTCCCACTTACCTGGAAAGGTACCCAATTATCTGACTACCTTCAAAAATCCAGGAGCCGCCTTTGGAGGGAAGAGTTGTTTTCGTGCCGGTAGATGTCTAACTACGAAAATTGTTAAAAGGGGGAACTAATAATATCTTGTTGTTTTATTTAAGTTTTTATTTTAAATCCTTGGATTGTTTAAAAACAATTACAAGGTTCTTATAATTTAATTTTAAATAATTGTTTAAATACAAGTTATATTAATTAAAGTATGGGCGGACTCGGGAAATTTCTGCAGTTCGGACCCACAACATTAAAATTTTCTATCCCATTTTTTTTTGGGCTTTGTCAGTTTTTTTGACGTTACTTGTTTTATTTTTTTTATTATCTTTTGGGGGTTATGATTAAAATTTGATTGTATTTATTGTTCCAATTTTAAGAGCTATTTTTATCTCGGGAATTTTTTAAATGCAATTTATTAAATAATTTAATAATAAAACATGCTAAGATTTTGGCAAAACCCCTATTTTTTTAATCCAAATTCCAATTCACCTTTGATTCCCCCAAATTTAAATCCGAAACCAATCTTGGGGAAACTGAAAAAAGAGGAAATTAAATTTTTCTGTAGAACCCGTCTGTCAAGTATTTAAAAACGCCAAGTAAAGGCTTTTAAAGAAGAGGTTAAAAGCTAGAGGCCCCCCGATTGAAAAAATATATGGAATTAATATAGTGGGTTCCCCAATTTGAGCTTTTTTTTTTGCTTGGGTAAAGCAAGTGTAGAAAGTATTTTCTATTATGTCGTTAAAAAAAACCTTACAAAAATATAAAATGTTGTAATAAATTCCCTTTGTTCTTTTTGTTTAAAAGAATGTTTTTTATCTTTATGAGGTTTCCCAAAGATTCTATTAAATTTCATTACACAACATTCCCCAGGCCTTTACTAATTAAATTGGGGCTTGTTAAAAAATATTGAGCGAGCAGATTTCACCGCCAGATAGAGGAGATTGTTAACAAAAATAAATTCAAAATTGGAAGAGCAAAATATTGATTTGCGTACTGAATGCTTTAGTGAAGGGATGGATGAAAGGTTTTTACTCACCCTGTTAATGTGGAAGGTGAGGAAGGTAAAAAAATTTTCCCTATTTACGTTTTTTAGGTTGATTAGGGGAAACCCTTTAAGGGAAAATTTTTCAGTACAGTGACGGTATTTGAATAATGACTTTTCCCCCACCCCCAAACTAATGGATTAGCTTGGGATTTTGACCACGTGCCTACCCAAAAAAAATCTTTGCTGTACCAAATGGACCAGGCCCGTGGGCATGATAGCCCCCCCCCCCCCTCAAAAATTAAACCAATTTAAAAATTAATGTTAAAGTCACTATTTTTTTTCACGAAAACTATCTCTATTCACAACAGATTTTTTTTTTAAATTTTTTTATTGGTAATTTTTTAAATTTTTTTTATACGTTTTTTATTAAAATCTTTAAGAAATCATTTTAGTTTTTAAAGGGGAAAAAAGGCATTAAAAAAACCTCCCAATTTTTTAAGTTCCCTCCTCACCTTTTGCAAAAACCCCTTTTTTTTTTAAATTTATTATATCTTTTTTTTTATTTTAAAATTTTTAAAATAAATAAAGATTTTTTAAAAAAAATTTATTTTAAAAAAAGTTTAAAAAAAAACTTTGAAAAAAAACCCAACCCCATAACGTGTTTTATGGTTTGGGGGAAAATTTTTAATTTAGAATGAAAAAAAAACTATTAACATGAGGGAGTTAAATTGTTTTTTTCAAAATTTAAAAAATTTTCCTAATTTTGAAAAATTTTGGATGCTAAAAACTGTTTTATAAAATTTTTTAAATTTTAAAAAATTTTTTCCCCTTAAAAACACATTTTTTTTTTATTTTTTTTGT
This sequence comes from Timema cristinae, assembly GCA_039000515.1. Lineage (NCBI taxonomy): Eukaryota > Metazoa > Arthropoda > Insecta > Phasmatodea > Timematidae > Timema > Timema cristinae. The sequence goes on from JBCFYV010011164.1 coordinate 26,410,445, forward strand.
TTATAAAAAATTTAAAAACTAAAAAAATTTCGGCTTACCCCTTCATTAGAGGATCTTTAAAAAATTTGGTTACATTAAAAATAATTAAAGATTTAATCCAATTTTAAAATTTTTTGACAAAATTTTTTGATGTGTCCCACCCCCCCCCCCCCCCCACCACACCCCACCTTTTCCCGACCCTCAGTGAAGACCCCTCCCCCCCCCCCCTTTACGAAAAACCCGGGTTCACCCCGTGGACAAAATTTCCCTAAGGGTTAAAAGGGGAAAAATCAACTTTTGAGAACTTTTTATTTTGTTTTTTTGGCATTGAAATTTTTCTTTAAAAAAAGTGTTCTCTTCACAACTAAAGCTCACAAATTGTATTAATATTTTCCAATATTTTTTTCCCATTTTGGAAATTAAAATTTTTTCTTTTTGCCCCCAGTAAACTACCCTTAAATTTTGGGTCAGATATACAATTCCAAAAACCCTTTGGGGCAACCCTATGAAAATCCTAGACAGAAAGTTTTGCCCAATCGGTTTAAAATAGTTTAGGCTTAGTCATTTAGGAAAGAAACTTCTCAATAGGACCGGACGGGATTAAAAACTCTGCTTTCCTGTCACCTTCAAACCAGTGAGTTTGACGCCTTGTCCACCTACCTGCCAATGCAAGATTTATTTATAGCCGTGCTTCGGATGGGATGTGTTTTATAGTATTTATATTGAGGAACATTAAATGTTTGCCCAACAAAAATTCGATGAGCAGAAGCGGGAAAAAGGCTAAAAAGTAATAATTTGTCGCTAACATAATGAAATAAAATGGCAGTTGTAAAATGTAATTAACATTATAATAGTCTATATTTTTGGTAACGGATGTCCAAATTATGTTCATACAAGATCTCAACATATTTTCTGAAGTGATGTTTGCGTGAAAGGACTAACACAGAACAAACACCAAGTCATGTTTATTGAATCATGTGTCAGTATGTTAAAATTAACTTGTAACGGATAACAAGAGTGTTTGCAGTAGAGTGTTGAGATTGAGGGGGCCCAAGCACCACTGGCCGTGCACTTCATGGACGTCATCAATTCCCCCGCAACCCCAAGTATGTTTATCTAAGAATGAAAGCAATCATACAGTTTGAGCTACCAGATTGCATTGAAATTAGCGTTAACGTTGTGATTCATCTATTTAAAAAACATGCTTTGTTTATCTACGGCGTAAAAATGGAATAATGTTCTATAAAATACATAACAACAGTCTAAATATAAAACATATAATATAAATTAGATATTTTTCTAGAAAATAAAATTTAAAAAATAAACTATTAATTTCTAAAACAAACATTCAATTTCGCTCATATTTTATTATTTTATATTATTTTTGAAAACGTAAAAATAATATTTATTAACGATACAATTTGTTTATATTATCAGCAGATAGTTGTAAGATATAACTGTAATGTTTTTAAAGAGCCCAGGAATGTACCGCCTACAAGCTGTCATGGTGAGTTTAAAGGTCTACCCGTTGTCAACGGTCTGATGTATCCACCAGATGGGGTGAAAGGTTCACTTGTACTTGGGGACTTAGCTCACTTGGCTGGATCAGTGTTCATTGCACGTGTGTATGCTTGGGTTGGACAGGTGCGCTAGCCGTAGTGTGAGAGCATGCCATTCTTTTACATTGTAGGTTACTACTAGGAAAAACCTGCAATTCCACACATTTATACTGAGATAAACCTGCATTCACACATACCACTGAGTAAACCTGCCATTCCACAATACCACTGAGATAAACCTGCCATTCCACACTTTACTACTGAGATTAAAAACCTGCCCTTTAAAACCTACACTGAGATAAACCTGCCAAACACATACCATGAGATAAACCTGCCCATACCACTACCACTGAGATAAACCTGGCCCTTAACCATACACTGAGATAAACCTGCCATTTCCATACCACTGAGATAAACCTGATTTCCACACATTACACTGAGATAAAACCTGCCATTAACATTCATACCATTTAGATAAACCTGCCATTCCACATCCACTAGATAAACCTGACATTATACTCATACTACTGAGAAAAAAACCTGCCATTCCACTTACCACTGAGAAAACCTGCCATTCCACATAAACTGGATAAACCTGCCATTAAACCATACTACTGGATAAACCTGCCATTCCACACATATATGAGATAAACCCGCCTTTACTCTATACTGAGATAAACCTGCCAATCACTTATACTACTAGATAAACTCCATATTTTTATACTGAGTAAACTGCCAATCCCCCATTTCACTGAGATAACCTGCATTTACCTACTAATGAGTAAACCCGCCCTTCACACATACTACTGAGATAAACCTGCCATTATACTGTTTCTACTGAGATAAACCCGCCAATCCACAATACCAAATGAAAATAAACCTGCATTTATACTCGTACTACTGAGATAAACCTCCCAAACCACATATACTACTGAGATAAACCTGCCAATCCAATTTTAAATGAGATAAACCTGCATTATAACTCGTACTATGAGATAAACCTGCCAATCCACTATATACTGAGATAAACCTGCCCTTCCCCACATACACTGGAAAAAAAACTGCCAATCCACCATACTACTGAGATAAACCTGCCATTACCATAACTGAGATAAACCTGCCCATCCACATAAACCACTGAGATAAACCGCCCTTATACTTTTTACTGAGATAAAAACCCCCATCCACACTATACCACTGAAGATAAACCTGCCAATTTACTCGTATATGAGATAAACCTGCCATTTCCAAATATTACTACGAGATAAACCTGCCAAAACATACCACTGAGATAAACCTGCCAAACCAACATTTCACTAAGATAAAACTGATTCAACATACTACTGAGATAAACCCTTGCCATTATACTTTACTCTGAGTAAAACCTGCCAAACCACACTATCTACTGAGATAATACCTGCCATTAAATACTACTGAGATAAACCTGCCAATTCACAATACTACTGAGATAAACCTGCCAATTTTCCACACATACCACTGAATAAACCCGCCATTCCACACATACTATGAGATAACCTGCCTTAACATACCACTGAGTTTAAACCCGCCAATCCACATTTACCACTGAGATAAACCCGACATTTTACTCATACTACTGGGGTAAACCTGACATTATATACTATTACTACTGAGGATAAACCTGCCTTTACCATACTACTGAGATAAACCGCCTTATATCATTTCTACTGAGTTAACCTGCCATTTCAAAACATATTACTGAGATAAACCTGACATTTATACTCTTACTACTGAGTAAACCTGCCATTATACTCATACTACTGAGATAAACCAGCCAATCCACAATACTACTGAGATAAAACCTGATCATTTTACTTACTACTGAGATAAACCTGCCAAAACTCATACATGAGATAAAACCGACATTATACTCTACTACTGAGATAAACCTGCCAATTTCCCCAATACTACTGAGATAAAACCTGCATTAACTCCTACTAAATGAGATAAACCTGCCAATCCACCATTAAAACTGAGATAAACCTGCCCTATACCTCTACTGAGATAAATGCATTTTCTCTACTACTGAGTAAACCTGCATTATCTTATACGAGATAAACCTGAAATTATTTTAAAAAAATTTTTAACCTTTACTACTGAGGTTAAAACCCCGCCTTAACTAAATATGAAAAACCTGCCCTTATCCAATCTGAGTAAAACCATTTAAATAACTAGAAAAACCTGCCCCT